>JBBPUL010000654.1:0-16497 GCA_038094675.1 Spongispora temasekensis | reverse complement strand
CTTGTATTGACGCCTTGCCACCATCAAGAACCTGGGTGGTGTTGTGCAATTGTGGATGTGAGTAGTTACTGCAAGAGGTGCATATCTCAGGTGCGCGAACACGAAATTCTATCAAGTCCACGATCACTCGCGACTCTTACTAATGTTTCCCATTTTACACAAAGTGCCATTAGTTTCACTAACAGGTGTAATGAAAATATTACAGTACTACCACTGCAGGTTATTATAAATGATGTGCACTTAGAATCACCTTTCCTGGAGAAACTACAGAAAATGTCCAAAAACCTGAAAATACCTTCATCTGTAACTTACTGGTTTGATGAATGACAATCTATATTTATTAATGACTCCAACTGCATTTTCGTACCTTCAGGATTAAGGATTGAGTTGTTAACCTTATGCCCCAGTGGCGGTAGACTTTGTAAAAGAAGAGGGTTGCAACCCCTTCAGTGATGATGTGTTTCTTAGTAGGGCAAAGAATTACCCCCTTAGTAAGCCTGTGGTCGACCATAACCAACTGGCTGTCAAAACCATTAGACAAGGGAAGGTTAGTGATGAGGTTACAAGAGACCTGTTGAAAGGGTTGGGAGATGAGGGATTTGATTGGGAAAAGCAGAGGAATAGTGGGATGGGTGTTTGCCTTGTTTTGTTGACAGAGAGCACAACTCTCAATGTATCAGTGGATCTGAGTGGTGAGGCCAGGCCACCAGAAATTGTGGGTGATGAGTTGTTGGGTTTTTAAATAACCCAGGTGGCTGGCTGAGGGGTGGTCATGTGCTCATGCAATGACAGCAAGGCAGTCAGGTTCTGGGATGTAGACATGGTTGTGGTAACAGAGTAGGTTCCCTTTGAATTGCCAGTTGGAGAGGCAGTTACAGAGGTTGGGGTCAGTGGTTGGTCCTTCAAGAGACAGGTGACAAGTTTATTATTGGCTGAGTGTGTTTGAATGGCAGTTGTGAGGACAGAGTCAACAATGCAGACAAAGAGTGTTTTGGGGAGGAGAGTGATGGCTTGGTTATCTGATTCAGATAAGAAATGATCAGAGCAGCAGAAGAGAGCATGGGGTCTGGAGAGCAGGGAGCTGGAGACATGAGTCATCTTGAGATCAAAGTCTGCAAGATCGAGGAGCCAATGTGCTTGTTGGCAGTTGAGGTTCTGAGGTTGATGGATGTACATCAGGTTTTTGTGGTCAGTAAAGACCTGGACAGGGAACTGTGAGCCACAGAGGTAGTGATACCATGTCTTGAGGGCTTGAATGATTGTGAGGAGCTCATGGTCAAAGATGTCATAGTTTTGTTCTGCTGGGGAGAACAATTGCGAGAGGTAGGAATAGGGGTGCCAATCCCCATTTAAGTCAGTTTACAGGAGAATGGCTCCAGTAGCATCGCGAGATGCATCAGTAGCCACTATGAAGGGTCTAGAGAGATCAGGGAGATAGAGGATGGGTCATGAGAGGAAGAGCTTCTTGAGCTCGTCAAAGGAGGTTTGACACTGGGGGGTCTAGAGCTAGGCTGCAGTTTTCTTAGTGAGGTTTATGAGAGGTCAGGTGACATTGGAGTATGAGGGGATAAAATGCTGGTAGAAGTTTATGAATCCTAGAAAAGAACATATGTCCTTGACTTTCTTGGGGACAGGCCAGGAAGCAATTCCATCAAGCTTGACAGGGTCCATAGCAAGTTCACCAGGTTTGACAATCATGCTGAGGTATTCAACCTTAGGGGTGGTGAATTTGCACTTGCTGAGATGTAGATGGAGGTCTAGTTCCATAATGCATTGAAGGATGTGGCATGTGCATTCTGTGTGGAATTTATTATCAGGGGAAAAGATAAGGAGGTCATCCATGTAGATGACGAGCCATCCTTTAGTGATCATGTCTCTGAATGAGTTGTTCATAAACCATTGAAAGATGGAGGGGGAGTTGTTCATACCAAAGAATATAACCATAGGTTCGAAGAGGCCCTTGTAGGTGATAAAGGCACCTTTCCACTGGTGGCCATCTTTGATGTGCATGTTGTTATAATATTGAACTTAGTGGAGACCTTGGCTCCTTTGAGTTTGTCAACAAGGTCAGAAATAAGGGGTAGGAGGTAGGCATCATGGATGGTATGTTCATTGAGATACCTGTAGTCCTGGCATGGATGGAGTTTGCCATCTTTCTTTTTGATGAAAAAGAAGGAAGAGGCCTGTGGAGATTTGGAGGGGTGGATTTTCCCTGAATGAAGGTTCTCATCAAGGAAGGCTTTAGTTGCCTTTTGCTCTTCTAGGGACAGAGGGTAGATCTTTCTGATCTTCACGATGAAGGACTCATTGAGATTGATCTCATGATTATATAGTCAAGATGGTGGAAGAGATGCACAGTCCTTTTCTTCAAAGACCTGGGCAAAGTCTGAGTATTCTGGGGGCAAAGCAATGTCTTGGGTCTGGGTTCCCACTTTCTTTGCGAGTTTGGTGGCTTTGGAGTAGCAGGCGATGGTGGCAGAGGGCAGGATGTATGGTCCTCCTTGAATGACACAGTTTATGGAGTAGTGGCTAAGAGTTTGATGTTGCCACTATTTTTCAGAGTGAATGTCTAGGTATATGTGCAAGTGTCTGTGGGTTTTGGGTGTGGTATTTACACACTGAATCGAGGTTTCTCTGAAGCCCTGGAGTGGAGGGGTGTGGTAGTGGAAGTCGTGTCACTTTTGGTCAGTAATATAGGTGTGGTATAGGTCCACAGATTGATCTAGGATCTCAGAGACAGAAATGGTTTTTTTTTCCAGTCAATGGTGGGGTTAGCAAGGCAAAGCTAGGGGAGGCCAAGGATGATGTTTTCCTTGCCACAGTTTATAAGGTAGAAGAGGACCTTTTGGGTAACCTCTCTGACAGAGATGTAGAGTTCGGTGGAGAATAAGATATCTCCATTGGAGTTTGTGGATTGATCCACATTGCAAACATGGATTAGTTGGTCGAGGCAGGTCCAAGGGAGTCTGTGTTTTCAGGCAAAAGCCCAGTCAAGGCAGGAGATTTCTGCTCCTGAGTCAATGAGAGCAGGGGTGTCAACAACTTTTATGGTGTGTAAGGGTACCATGAGCTGGATGAAGATATGCATAGCTCTATTAGATGTTGATACTAGTATAGGTGCACAAGAAACAAAAAAGTGTTGGGGAGGTACTTGCATCGAAGAAGTCCTTCCTTTCAAATATTCTTAACCTCCATGGTTTCTACATGGATTTCTTCATCATCATCCTCATTCATCAAGCTGGATATTTCCTCTTCTGCTTTTCAGCTTTGGTGCATGGGGGAAGGTCTTTTAAGGTGAGACACTTATTAGAAAAGTGACTCAGTTTTCTGCAGCAGAGACAGAGTCCTTATTTGAAGCAGTGTTTATACTCTTTGGAGGTAAGTTTCAGAATGTGAATGGTGTCAACATCCATGGCATTGGGGTCCTTGTCGTGGGTAGTCTGTGTGGGGTGAGGGACAAAGGCAGGGGCAGAGGTGGACTTGAGCTGGCAGGTGACAAGTTTAGCACATTTGTGCTGGTTATCGAGATGAGAGGCATTCTTGATCCAGTTATCTATGGTTGAGGGAATGGTGTCCATAAGGTACACCTTTTCTGAGAGTGAGGGGAAATGCCCATGGAGAAGTAATGGCAGATTGTGGCTGCCTCTGTGAGCCTGGTGAGGCTGACTTGGTTGCAGAACTCAGAGATGTATTGTCCGAGTGGGGGTTGGAATGTTCCATCATGTTGCTTGTTAATGCGATAAGTGGTAAGCCAAGTCAGGGCATTAGTGGCAGTGTTGGGGCTCTCAAAGTAAGCCTTGAACTTTTTGATGAACTTGTCCCATGACCTTAGGGTAATATTGGTTCCTCGCATACTTTCTTTGGTAAAAGTATCAGCCTAGATAAGGGCACTTCCATCATTTATGAAAGATAAGGCAAACTTGATCTTCTTTTCATTGGTGGAATAGACATTCTCATTGACAGTGAGGTACCTTTGTATCAAATAGAGCCAGGGCATGACTCACAATGTTTGCCTGAGAAGGTCTTAGGTTGGGTGAGATGGAGTTCTGTTGGTTTGGACATCAAGGGTATAAGGGGGCTAAGTGACGATGGAGATGCTGTGCTCTTAGAGCTGGGACTAGGGGGTGTGGTCGATCTCCAAGAGGAGGAGGTCGCAATGGGTGGTGGGTGTGGGTGGGGATGCCACTTCAAAGGTGATAGAGGAGCTGAAATGGCTGCAAGCTACAACAAGGGTAGTCATGTTCAAAGAGCTTGAGCCTTTTGTTACAACAGGTGTGGGTAGTGTCAGTCATGGACTTGATGCATAACCTAAAGCTATGAGGCAAAGATGAGGAGCATAGGTCCTAAGCACAATGCAAGGAGACTAGTCACTACTCTGCCTAGGTGAGTGTGTAGTAACATCGAAGACGAGGGCAGAGTATCCTCGAGCAAAGATGCTGTGAGGCCAAGAGGTTTGTGGGCAGAGCAAGAAAGAGCAAGAGGGTCAAAGATGCAATAGATTGCTATCTTGAGTAGGCTCAAGCTAAGGATACACTGCTTGTGCTACACTCTATTTATATGTACAAGTCCTGCACACAGATAAAGCAGTGCTACAGTGAGATAAGAGAGGGAACCAAAAAGGGAAACTGGAGATAAGGGGAAATGAATCATACACAGTGTGAAATGAGTCATAAGGCTATGTATGATAGCTACATGGAATATCATGGAATGTATGAGTCAGAGATAAGAGATAAGAGAAATGCTCAGCCATGACACTGACTAATTGAAGGGCTGTGCAAGCTTAAGTAATACAAGGCAAAGAGAAGTGAAGATGAAGGAAAAAGAGGGGCTGATCATAACATTGTCTTTACACCATGTTCAAAGACTATTAACTCAAAAGAACTGGCTATACTATTCAGAGACCATATCTGGTGTAAACATGGACTACCAAAGATGGTGGTATCAGATAGAGGACTGCAGTTCTCTTCAGCATTCACAATGGAGTTTTGTAAATTGCTAAAGATTGAACAAAAACTCTCCACCACCTATCATCTGCAAACAGATGAACAAACAGAACACATGAACCATGATTTACATAGCACAATATTTGCGATGCTACATCCCCAAAAATCAGAAATCTTGGCTGGAATATATTAAAATAGCAGAATTTGCACATAATAACATAGTTATGTGAGCTACTAGTAGAATCCCTTTTGCAGTCACTTAAAATTATATGCCACATATGGGATTCAAAGTGAAGAATGATGTATCAATTGCTGGGTGATTCCAAACCAAATTGGGAAAAGCACATGCCGATGTAGAAAATGCTCTTCGCACAAATGCTAAAAAGATGAAAGTGTAGGCCGAGAAAAAGTGATCGGCTGCACTGAAATACCAAATTGGAGAATCTGTCTGGTTGTCTACAGATCATTTACAGTTACCATATGCTTCAGTGAAGCTCACTCAAAAATGGATTGGTCTCTTTGAGGTTTTGAAAACTTCACCAAATACCATCACATTAAAACTGCCAGCTAGAATAAAAATACACCCCACTGTCAACATCTTGTATGTTAAACCATTATCAACTGCCTGGACAACCTGTCAGCAAGCCTGATGCAGTGCATATTTCTGAAGATGGTTTCTAGGAGTTTGAAGTAGAAACCATCTTAGATTCTCGATCCACTTGACATGGACTTTCTTATTTGATCAAGTGGAAAGGGTATGATGTCAGCGATGCCACCTGGCAATCGGCATCTGATCTTACCAATGCTCCACTGGCAATCAAGGAGTTTTACTGAAAAAATCCAGCTGTGCCCAGAAAAGTCCAGAGAGTCACTCATCAAGAATTTTCCTTTTTATTTTACAACTCCAGTTAATCTGGAATCTCAACCTAAAGATGGGATAGTGTTGTAACCTTATTCAAACTCCCCACATTTTTGCAATCTTAATGATGTTACACATCATATTATATAATATGACATCACTGGTTTAGACTGATCACATGATATGACATCATCAACAATGTCACAGGTCTGGACCCTCTTATCTCTTATCTATGACATCAGTAGTCTAGACTGCCTCATGTTAGACACATGTAGATTAGTCAGACCTCATGCATTTAATATTGTAGTACATATATAAAGTGGCCAAGAGTCAAGCTGAGCCCCAGCTTCGACCTCTTGTGTCTTTTTGACCTAAGTCATGGTCCTCCCTTATTCCTTTATTGTTTTCTCTTGTGGTTAGTAGAGGCAAATAGTCATGTCCTGCATAGGTCACTTTACTTCCAGGATATAATCACAGAAGGATGGCTCATCATTTATATGGATGACCTGCTTATCTTCTCCCCAGACAATGAATCCCACACAGAATGCAAATGCCACATCCTCCAAAGAATGATGGAACTAGACCTCCATCTATGGCTCAGCAAATGCAAGTTTGCCACCCCTGAAGTTGAATACCTCAGCATGATTGTCAAATCTAGCAAACTTGCTATGGACCCTATCAAGCTTGACAGTATTGCTTCTTGGCCAGTCCCAAGAAAGTTAAAGATGTGCATTCTTTCCTTAGATTTGCCAACTTTTACCAGCATTTCATCTTCTCCTACTCTTATGTCACTTGCCCCCTCATTAACCTCACCAAGAAAACTGTGGTCTGGCTCTGGACTCCTGTTATGACAGGCGCAGGTAGCATCAGCCATAGACTTGATGTGCAACCTAAAGCTGTGAGACAGAGGTGAGGGGTGCAGGTCCTGAGCATAATGCACAGAGACTGGTCACTACTCCACCTAGGAAAGTATGTAGCGACAACAAAGATGAAGATAGAGTATCCTCGAGTGAAGATGCTATGAGGCCAAGTGGTTTGTAGGGAGAGCAAGGAGAAGTGAGAGGGTCAAAGATGTAATAGATTGCTATCTCAAGTAGGCTCAAGCTAAGGATACACTGCTTGTGCTATGCCCTATTTATATGTATGGATCCTGCACATGGACCAGGACAAGTAGAGCCTCAAAAACAGAGAAAGACATAAGAAGAAAAGAGGATAAGCATCTATGAGTAATCCACAGTATGAATGAGTAAGAAGAAGACTACAAATTGGAAATAAGAAGTGAATGCACAGCAAAGAAGATTAGAAGAGAATGTGCTGTGGTATGAGAACTGTGGGAGCAGTAGAAGAGAAGCTCAGGTGAAATACCTGAGATAAGGATAAGCGACATGAGGAGTTGGAAGCAATAAGTGAAGCAAGGAAACAAAGAGGGCACATGGTGCCAAAGAAAAGAGTCTGAGAGTGAAGGAAATGGCATAAGCCAATGGGAGAGGTTGGCAAGGGGACAACAATGAACTGGGGCAATATGCAGTATTGGAGACCACAGGTCCAGGGGAATGGTGATGGGTATACACCAGTAGAACAACTGGTGAGGCATGGATGAATCAGAAAGGATGGCTGGTGAGGCATCTAGATGCACAATGAGAAGCACCATGGCTAAGACAAAGAGAAAGAAAAGAGGGTCATAGACTAATCGTAACAACTTCCCAATGCCAACATTCCTTTGATGAGCTCAAAAAGCTCTTCCTCTCATGCCCCATTCTTCATCTCCCTGACCTTTCAAGACCATTTGCCATAGCCACCAATGCATCCCATGATGCCACTGGTGCTATCCTTCTACAAACAGACTCAAATGGGAATTTGCACCCCTGCTCCTACCTCTCACAGTTGTTCTTGCCAGCAGAATAAAACTATGACATTTTTAACTGAGAGCTCTTGAACATCATTTGTGCTCTCAAGTCTTGGCACCACTATCTTCATGGCTCTCAGTTCCCTGTCCAGGTCTTCATGGACCACAAGAACCTGACTTACTTCCATCAGCCCCAGAACCTCAACCACCAACAGGTGCATTGGCTTCTCAATCTTGCAGACTTTAATCTCAAGATATATCTTTAGCTCCTTGCTCTTCAGCCCAGATACTGACTGCCTCTCTTCTAAGTTGGACAATCAAGCCATCACTCTTCTTCCTAAGACCCTCTTTGTCCATGTCATTGATTTTGTCTTGGCCACCGCCATCCAGAAACACTCTGTCAATGATGAACTCATCACCCACCTCCACAGTGACCTAGAAGGGCCTGTCACAGCCCCCAACCTCTGCAACCACCTCTCTGACTGGCAATTTAGAGAAAACCTACTCTGTTATGAGACCATGTCTATGTTCCCAAACCAGACTGCCTCACTGTCATTGTATGAGCACATGACCACCTCTCAGCTAGCCACCTTGGGTACTTGAAAACATGCCAACTCATCACACATGATTTTCAGTGGCCTGGCCTCACCACTCAAGTCCATCACTATGTTGAGGGCTGTGCACTCTGCCAGCAAAACAAAGCTAACACTCACCCCACTGTTCCTCCACTCTCCTCAATCAAATCCCTCACCTCCCGCCCATTCCAACAGGTCTCTTGTGACCTTATCACTGACCTTCCCTCATCTAATGGTTTCGACAGCCTGTTGGTTGTGGTTGACCATGGACTTACTAAGGAGGTAATTTTATGCCCTACCAAAAAACAAATCACCACCAAGGGTGTTACAACCCTCTTTAAAGTCTATTGTTGTTGGGGCCTCTATGACAATATTATCTCTAACCATGGCCCACAATTTGCTTCGACCTTCACTTGGGAGCTTGAAAAGCTCCTGAAATATGACCTCTCCTTGTCCACTGCATATCATTCTCAATCTGATGGAGAAACTGAGCATGTCAACCAGGAGGTTGAAACTTACTTCCAGATCTTCTGTGGAAACAACCCAACCACATGAGCTGATTATATCACCCATGCAGAATTTATGCATAACCACCATCCCCACTCTGTCACCAGCAAATCACTGTTTTACCTCATGTACAGCTTCGAACTTCATGCTCTCTCCATAGTTCTAGCAGAAACCCTGCTTTCAGCCCTAGAGGAATGCCTCAAGGCCTTATCTGCAGTCAGGGACAAGGCACTTGCAGCCCATGAACTTGCATGACAGGTGATGACATCCCAAACATAACGCTCTTTCACCCCTTTTGCTAAAGGAGACAAGGTGTGGCTAGAAGCAAAGAATCTTAATTGCTGCATTGTGAACCCCAAATTCACACCCAAAATGGAAGGACCTTTCATTATCACCAACATCCTATCCCTCCTGATATACATACAGACTCTAACTTCCAGTGACATGGAAGATATACCCTGTGTTTTATGCTTCTCTCCTATTGCCCTATCATGAAAACAGCATCCATGGCCTGAACTTCCCAGTTCCACCTCCAGAGCTAATAGAAGGTGAAGAAGAATATGAAATTAAAAAGGTGCTGTGCCACAGGGGAACAACCCACTCCTGCATGTTTCTGATCTGATGAAAAGGGTATACAGCTGAAGAGAATTCCTGGGTCCCAGAGCAGAACCTGAAAAATGTGAAGTATGCTTTCTAGAAGTATAAAAACCTCCACCCAAAGGCCTTCCCTCCCCCAAAGCGATAAGCTTCCCCTTTCACAATGCCCACCACTTGCTTCTCTTCCTCCCCCCTTTACTTTTACTTTACTATGTCTGATGTCATCTTCTCTTCTATCTCATCTCCCTCGACCTTGCTCATTTCAGTATCTCCTGCAGAGGACTCTCTTGCTTCACTACCACATTCCTCTTTTCTGCAGATGGCCAACTTTACTCATCCTGAGGATGCTGTGATGGTGGCAACAAATAGTGCACCTCCTAGCCCTGGTGCTATATATACCCTCCCTGTCCTTGAGCTGCCCACTAAGTTCCAGACTCCCATAATCTCAGTCAATATACCCTTGCATGCCCACACACTTCATTTCTCCAACCCCACCAATGACAAATGCAGTGCACTCCATGAATATCTCACCAACCCCCACATGTTTTCAGGGATTTCCACCTTTACAGATCCCTCCTCCTTATTCTTCCTTCTGTTTATGTTATATGTCCAGCTAGAGCACCTCTCCCACATCTTCTCCTCTCTCATTAGCAATGACCACCATGGAATCTCCCTGATTGGGGCTTCCATTCAAGCAATTCATGGTAGAGCTATGAACCACATCCATGGGCTAGCCTATCAGCTCAGGTACCTAGAATTTGTCCAAGATGTGGACCAATACCTCTGGGAAACTGCCTCTGTCATGGTCTCTACAAACATCACCATCACCACTTATGTCACTCAGTCCCCCTCCCTGTCACCCTCTGAGATTATCTGCAACTCCATCTCCATAGCCAATGGCATGCCTAGCACCTCATCCTCTCCGCTTGACCCAATGAAAGCTCTTGCCATAGATGCCCTCTAAGCTCGCTTTGACCATATCCAGGAAGCTACAGTTCAATGCCAGATACTCCAAGGTGACCTCCCCTGTTACAACAGGTGCAGGTAGCATCAGCCGTAGACTCAATGCACAACCTAAAGCTGTGAGGTGAAGATGAGAGGCGAAGGTTCCAAGCACAATGCAAGGTAACCAATCACTACTCCACCTAGGCAAGTATGTAGTGATGTCAAAGTCGAAGACAGAGTATCCTCGAGCAAAGATGCTGCAAGGCCAAGAGGTTTGTAGGGAGAGTGAGGAGGAGCAAGAGGGTCAAAGATGCAATAGATTGCTATCTTGAGTAGACTCAAGCTAAAGATACATCTTGTGCTACACCCTATTTATAGGTACGAGTCCTGTGCATAGACCAAGCAGTGCTGCAGCATGATAAGAGAGAAACCCAAAAGGGGAAAGTGGAGATAAGGAGTTATAAGTCATACACAGCATGAAATGGGTCATAAAGCTGTGCAAGATAGAAGTACATGGAACATCATAGAACATATGAGTCAGAGATAAGAGATAAGAGAAATGCACAGCCATAACACTGACTAATCAAAGGGCTGTGCACAATTAAGTAATATAAGGCAATAATAAATGAAGACAAAAGGAAAAAGAGAGGCAAATCATAACAAAAATGAAGTTCTTGGCAGTACCCTTGATGTTATAGCTGTGCTCCGAATGCTTGTCATCAAGATTCAATTGTCTGGGCAATGTGTGGCCTATTTTGAGCATCTGCAGTGTGATTGTGGGATCAAGACTCCCCTCAAAATACCGCTCCATAGCAATGTGTGTTGGAGCACCACTAATGGAATGCTTGGTCATTTCTATGATCTATGAATGGTACATATGCTTTTCATATCCTATTATAGCCCACTGATATTATAAAACAATATAGCCTATCAACCTATTTATAAACTCTGCAGATAAGCTCTTTGGCCTAATCACATCACTCAGACATCCCAGTCAGCACATCAATCACATTCCATGAACTGCATTCACCCTCAAGCCATAGGATTGGGAGCATGTCAATAATGTGCAGATGATCATCTCTGACACAAATAACATCCAACACCTCTTCTCTGCCAATGTTTACCCAGTTCTCTGGCTTGCTATTCCAGCATTTGAGGCACTCCTAACTGCATGGGAAGAGAAGCTCACACTCAACAAGTATGTGCTATACAGGAATGCCATCAAATATGGACTTGACAAACTCAAGAAATATTACCACAAGTTCAATGAGAAGGATATGTATGTTCTCATGCTCAGTAAGTTTCCAACTATACAATGTGTTGTACTAATGTCAACATGACTACTAGTACTACACCCATACTATAAATTAATGTATATTGAGATGGCCTGGGATGGCCCTGAAGAACAAAAAAGAGAAATAGCTGCTAGAAATAGCCATGCAAGAGACTGGTGTGATGATGCTCTGAATATCACCAAAAAAACAATAGAGGAGTACTGGAATGAGCATGCAGACTCAGGTGACATGGTTGCCCATGAACATACAGCATCCCTGGCACATGGCATTCTTGAGTCTGACTATGATCACCACTGCCATCAACTTCTTCAAGAGTCCTCTCATGTAGGTAGTGGTGGATGGAAGGAGGAGTTGCACCAGTACCTCAATGATATGCCATCCAATGTCAACAAGGATACAGACATTATCTGGTGGTGGGCAGTTTGTTTTTTCTTGATGTTAACCTTCTTATTGTTACACTAACTAATATTTAGGCTCACTTCCAACAATATCCAACCCTTGCATGTGTTGCCAAAGATGTATGTGTGATACCAGCAACCTCAGTGCCCTGCAAGTGGCTGTTTTCGGCAGGTGCCAAGGTTGCAACTGACTGATGATCAAGATTGGGTACCAACAAATTCAAACAACTACAACTCTTGAAGCATAGTTGGTGATCCAAAGTTGTCAACTATGCTTAGGAGAACTCATCTGTCTGTGAAGAGGTAGTAGAGTTTGAAGAACTTCTAATTTGAGATGAAGAACTTGTATTATGGGATAGAGTTAATGAAGTAGTCGAGTTGTGGTTTGACTTTGTACCTACATTGGTTCTTGATTCTGACTATAGGCCGGTTGCCTCATGACTGTGACCAGTTGTGATGATGACCAGTTGCAACTGGTTGCTAACCAGTTCATGTAATTTTTCCAAAAGAGACAACTGGTAACCAGGTAGATCCTCAAGTGTGGCAACTCACAACTGCAGTCTGGTCTCAAACAGTTGTGGTCTGGTCCAGTCTTCAGTTGCCTGTTCAGTCCTAGACTGGACTTCAAAACACTAGAAGGACCTCCAAGGACTCCTTCTCCAGTGCCTCCAAGGACTCCACCTCCCTCTGCTCCATCACCTAAACCTAAGACACCTCATAAGTCTCTCCTCACCACTCTGGCAATATCTATGATGAAAATCATCACCTGCTTGACCAACTCAAGGATCTTGAGTGGAATACTCTCTGGGAGGACCCTAACCCCTCTTGCCACACAATTCCACCACCATTTCCTGCCATGCTGCCTCCTCCTTCAGAAGATGATGTGGAATGCATTACTTACAGTGACCTCAAAAACCCTTTCTATACTAACCCCAATGGCAGTGCACACAGCACACTGCCAATCACTGTGGGAATTTCGCTTAGCTTGGGTGGGGATATAAATAGAACATACTCGTGGCTACAAAATCGCTCCCTGGGTCATGTGATTTGGTTCACACACTATAGAGATATGACCATTCTAAGACAGCCATGTCATGGAAAGGGTTTTTGAGCTTTCAAATTTAAAGGGGTATTTGGATATTATTAGTACTTGGTATAGCCTCCTTTTGCTCTGAGCACTGCCTGAACCCTTCTAGGCATGCTTTCAATCAATTTCTGACACTCCTCAACTGGTATTCTATCCCATTCCACCTGAACTCTTTCCCACAACTCATGAATTCCTCTAGGAGGGTTTTCATGTTCTGCAAGCCTCCTTTTCAGCCATCCCCACAGATGTTCTATAGGGTTCAAGTCAGGAGACTGTGCAGGCCAAACCATTGTCCCAAATTCCTGCTCTTCTAGCCACTTCTTGACCTTCTTGCAGGTGTGCTTGGGATCATTGTCTTGCTGAAAGATGGTATCAGGAGAATGAAAACCATAATACTCCAGTGTTTGCTGGAGCTCATCCTTCAAATTCTGAAGGTAGAGGTCTCCATCCATCCTACGATCAATCTTAGAAGCAAATTTCACTCCCTCCCAAGTCATACAGCCCCACATCATCAAAGAACCCCCTCCAAACTTGAGGGTCCCATCCACTAGCCTATCACTGAGCCCTTCACCTGACCTTTTCCAAGCCCATTTGTGCCCATCTGACCCTAGGTGATTGATTTTGGTCTCATTAGATCATATTACCTTTTTCCAGTCCTCTATAGTCCAATCCTTATGAGCATAAGCAAAATCCAAACAAGCCTTGCAATGTCTAGCTGAGAGAATAGTGCATTTGGACTTGACCACAGCCTTCATACCAGATTTCTTCAAGTGAAGATGAACAGTACTGGCAGAGAGAGGCTGATTGATGATATTGGAAAGAGCTTTGGTGACTTGAACAGCATTTTCAACTCTGCCAGAGGTAATAAGATGTTGGGCATAGTGAATATTGGTAGGGGAAAGTTTGGAAGGATGACCTCCAGTGGCTCTAGGAGTGGCATTACACTTCTTGGCATGAAGTTTGGATATAGTAGAAGGGCTGACACCAGTTTTCTTAGCAACAGCTTCACCAGAGAGGCCAGCATCAAGCAAAGAAAGAATGATGTTTTGCTGAGTGAGAGAGAGGGATTTAACCATGATGGCAGTTGAGAAACAAGGAGTGTGTGAACTTTTTTAAACTCAGACATGCTGTTTACATGCATATATTTGTCCCTACAAACAAACAATAACAAATATTCAATGATTTGGCTGAGATTCTAGTCATGATTTCAAAAGCTCAAAAACCCTTTCCATGACATGGCTGTCTTAGAATGGTCATATCTCTATAGTGTGTGAACCAAATCACATGACCCAGGGAGCGATTTTGTAGCCAAGAGTATATTCTATTTATATCTCCACCCAAGCTAAGCGAAATTCCCACAGTGATTGGCAGTGCGCTGCATGCACTGCTGTTGGGGTTAGTATGGAAAGGGTTTTTGAGGTCACTGTAGCTAAGATTAGCTAGGATTAGATGAAATTAGCATCATGTAAAATTACTGATGTGTGCTGGAAACACCAGTGAATGATGACCATGATGTGTTTACAGACACCCACAGATCCAGAGACAAGGCTATTAGAAGTATACATCAGACAAGATCATCATGGAGAGTTCACAGAATGGCTCACTCTTTCAACAACATGCTCTGCTGTGTTTCTGTGCTGTGGTGGGCCACTATCTTTTCATGGCCTGCCTACATTCTTTGTGCCAGGTGAGTTCTTGCTTCCTTTCAGATACCCAGAGCCATGTTTTGGTGGCATCGAGATGGCAGGGGATAGTGGGATGGGTTGGAACTTGGGTGGAATATTTTGCAGTATTGATGGTAGTTCTGTTTTACAGAATCAGGCACATTGAAGTGTCGAGTGAGCTAGTGGCTCAGGAGATGTGGAATAAACTTGCCTTACAAGTTAAGTTCCATAAGTCCCTTTTCAAAGTCTGATAAGTCCCCCCACCTGTCTAGGTATGGTTGGTCTGCCTATATCTTGGTACCATGGAAACCTAGTCACATGACCATTACTGCATTAGGTTAGAGACAAGGTTAGGGCTATCAATGACCCTGCAAGTGTTTGTCCTTATTTGTTGTAGTTCTCTCACCAACTCAAAATCATTGCAAAACTGTCCAACATTGGGACACTTTTGTAAGCCACTGAATAAAACCCAGCAGAGCTAGATTTAATATAGGAGTTTTAACATTTTCTCTCTGAACTCACTTGACAATGTTCAACAATATGTACCAAAGGTGAGTATACTGACAAGGGGCTTCCCAGTCCTCAAACACTGTCAAAGTGAAGCATTCATTTCAGCTGCTCAACAGATGTCAGTGCATCTGGGTAACCAAGCCAAGAAGATAGCCGACAGAGTTATCAGGATTACATAATGACACACTAGATACTATCTAATTTACTGATACTATCCATGGCAATAACTTCGGCAGGTTCTCAACTTCGGCACCTTCCTATTAAGGAAGGAAGTCAACACGCCAGAGTCACTCTGGCTCGTCACCCTGGTGTCACTCATCAGGTCATGCCGTGGCTGAGTTTAGATTTCTGAGCGGCCGCAAAATCCACCGACTTCCCAAGCTTGGCTGCATGGGACCACGGGATGTGGCCCGGACTGGTTCGCCTTCGCAGGTCGAACGGTGGAAGCCGTATGGGGCCTCATCAATCAAGTTCCAATCCAACATACGAGTCGCGTGTGCAGGCAGCGTTACAGGGCCTTGCAGATGGCATCTACAAGTCAGTTTCGAAAGCTGCTGAAGCCCAAAATGTATGTAAATTTAACCATTATGTCTTGGATGCATTCAATTGGTTAACTATTTGATTGTTGAGGTTCGGTGCACAACTCTGTCTGACTGCAAGCAGAGGACTCATCGGTCATCACGGGAGGCACATGTCAATAAACAAATCTTGACGCCTGCACAAGAACATGTACTTACAGAGTGGTGCGAGGCATCATCATTAGCAGCAAATCCACTACATCCGACAAAGCTGCGAGCGCGCGTCAGGGAGCTCACAGGTCACATGCCGTCGAAAAAATGGGTTCGTTCCTTCATTCAACGCAATCCATCACTCCGTGTTGCTCGGCCCCGTCAACTTGATCCAAAGCGCACGCAAAACTTCAACCGGACGTTGGTTGGTGAGTTTTTTGACATGCAAAAGCAATTAGGTGATATTCCGCCTCAACATCATTGGAATACGGATGAAAAGGGGAATCAGATGGGAGGAGGGAGACGAAACAATGGGATGAAGTATCTTTATACAGAGGCGGATAGTGACCACTACCGCATTCATAGCGATAATCTAGAGCTGGTCACAATCCTTGAGTGTGCCAATGCTGCAGGCTACACGATGCCACCTTGGTTTGTTCATAAAAATGGCAAGCCACCGGACATTCGACATCTCGGAGATTCAGTTGGTGGGCAAGTGATTTGAATATATTGTTATAAAACATGGCTCATTGTTATCATAGT
>JBBPUL010000653.1:0-16502 GCA_038094675.1 Spongispora temasekensis | reverse complement strand
ATACTATGACACTATGGCACTATGATACTATGAGTACTATGATTACTATGAGTTACTATGAACACTATGAAACACTATGAACACTATGAGCACTATGGGGAAATCCTGGTTTTGCTGATGTTGAACAACTGATTTGTGTTTGCAATGTGGACCAATCGGTGAACTCAAATGGAGACATCTTGTTTTCCACTGAACTCTACATCTCCATCAGAGAAGAGGTTACCCAAAAAGTTCTTTTTTACCTTATGAACTGCGGTAAGGAAAACATCATTCTTGGCCTCCCCTGGCTTCGCCTCATGAACCCCATGATCAATTGGGAAAAACAGACCACCTCCATCCCCAAGGTTCTAGATCAATCTGCAGACCTATACCACACTATATGTTGCTGATCAAAAGTGACATAACTTCCACTACTGAGCCCCCCACTTCAAGGTTTTGGGAAAACTTTGATTCGGTGTGTAAACACCACACCTGAAACTCACAGACACCTGCATACATACCTGGATATCCAGTCGGAAAAACAGTGGCAACACCAGACCCTCAGCCACTATTCCATCAACTGTGTCACTTGAGGAGGACCATACATCCTGCCTTCGGCCACCATCGCCTGCTACTCTGAAGCTACTAAGCTTGCAGAAAAGGCAGGGACCCAGACCCAGGACATCACCTTGCCTCCTGAGTACTCTGATTTCACCCAAGTCTTTGAAGAAAAGGACTGTGAATCCCTTCTCCTATCTCGTCCTTATGACCACAAGATCAACCTCGACAAATCCTTCATTCCTAAGATCGGGAAAATATATCCCCTATCCCCCGAGGAACAAAAGGCAACCAAAGCATTCCTCGATGAAAACCTTCACTCTGGAAAGATTTGCCCCTCCAAATCCCCACAAGCCTCCCCCTTCTTTTTTGTCAAAAAGAAAGACGGCAAACTCTATTCATGCCAAGACTACAGGTACTTAAACAAACACACCATCTGCGACACCTATCCCCTACCCCTCATCTCTGACCTCATCGACAAGCTCAAGGGGGCTAATGTCTTCACCAAATTCGACATTCATTAGGGGTACAACAACATGCGCATCAAGGATGATCATCAATGGAAAGGTGCTTTTATCACCCATAAAGGCCTATTCGAACCCATGGTCATGTTCTTTGGCATGAACAACTCCTCCTCGACCTTCCAGCATTTCATGAATGACTCATTCAGAGACATGATTGCTAAAGGATGGCTTGTCATCTATATGGATAACCTGCTCATCTTCTCCCCAGACAATGGATCCCACACAGAATGAACCTGCTATGTCCTTCAGCGAATGATGGAGCTAGATCTTCATCTACATCTTAGCAAATGCAAGTTTGCCACCCCAGAAGTTGAATACCTTGGCATGATTGTCAAACCAGGAGAACTTGCCATGAACCTTGTCAAGCTCAACAGGATCACCTCATGGCCAATCCCGAAGAAAGTCGAGGACATACACTCCTTTCTAGGATTCATAAACTTTTACCAGCATTTCATTCCCTCTTACTCCAATATTGCTTGACCACTCATTAACCTCGTGAAGAAAACTGCAGCCTGGCTCTGGACCCTCCAGTGTCAACACTCCTTTGATGAGCTTAAGAAGCTCTTCCTCTCACGACCCATCCTCTGCCTCCCAGATCTCTCTAGACTCTTCGCAGTAGCTACCAACACATCATGCATCAGCAAATTACAAAAGAGCTGTAGGTGGCTGTACAGCTGGCTACAGACAACTACAGTTGTTACAAAGGCACAGAAAGGTCCCCCTTTGAACAGGACTTAAAATATGCTTAAAAAGCAACAATATACTGATTGCTTGCATTTTATCACTCAAATTTTACTCTGTACCACCCTGTGGTGGTCTGTAAGCCTGTAGTCTTGTCTATAAAAGGGTGATTTGCTGATGTGTGATGCCACTGGTGCTATCCTTCTACAAACAGACTCAAATGGGGATTGGCACCCCTGCTCTTACCTCTCCCCATTCTCTTCAGTGGAGTGAAACTATGACATCTTCGACCAAGAGCTCCTGGCCATCATCCATGCTCTCAAATCATGGCACCATTACCTTTGTGGTTCACAACACCCAGTCCAGGTCTTTACCAACCATAAAAACTTGATGTATTTCTGTCAACCACAGAACCTCAACTGCCGACAAGCGCATTGGCTCCTTAATCTTGCAGACTTCAATCTCAAGATGACCCATGTCCCCAGCTCCCTGCTCTCCAGACCTGACACACTCTCTCGCTGCCCTGACTGACTCTCTTCTGAGTTGGATAACCAAGCCATCACTCTTCTCCTAGAAACCCTCTTTGTTCACATGCTTGATGCCGTCCTGACCACCACCATCCAGAAAAACTCTGCCAATGATGAACTTGTCACCCACCTTTACAATGACCTCGAGGGACCTGTCACCACCCCAAACCTCTGTAACTGCCTCTTTGCCTGGCAATTCTGAAACAACCTCCTCTGCTACAATGGTCATGTCTATGTCCCGGAGCCCAATTGCCTTGATATCATTAAACGGGTGCATGACCATCCCACTGCTGGTCATCCCAGATACCTTAAAACATACCAACTGGTTGCCCACGATTTCTGGTGGCCTGGTCTTGCCACTCAGGTCTGCTGCTATGTGGAAGGCTGCACTATCTGCTAACAGAACAAGGCTGACATCCACCCCACTGTTTCTCCACTCCCCCCGATTAAATCTCTAGCCTCCTGTCCATTCCAATAGATCTCCTGTGACCTTATCACTGACCTCCCTCTATCTAATGGTTTCGACAGCCTGTTGGTCATGGTTGACCATAGGCTTACTAAGGGGGTAATTCTCTATACCACAAAGAAACACATCACTGCTGAGGATGTAGCAACCCTCTTTTTCCACAAAGTTTACTGTCATTGGGGCCTCTACGACAAAATCATCTCTGATCGTGGCCCACAATTTGCATCTACCTTCACTCGAGAACTTGGCAAACTCCTGAAGTATGACCTTTCCCTATCCACAGCGTACCACCCCCAGTCTGACAGTGAAACCAAATGTGTAAACCAGGAAGTTGAAATCTATCTCTGAATCTTCTGCGGAAACAACCCAACCATATGGGCTGATCACATTACCCATGTGGAATTCACACAACCATCGCCCTCACTCCATTACCAGAAAATCTCCATTTTACCTCATGTATAGCTTTGAACCTTGTGCCCTCTCCACAGTCCTCACAGAAACATCACTTCCAGCCCTGGAAGAATGCCTCAAGGCCTTATCCACAGCCAGAGATGAAGCACTTGCTGCCTATGAGCTTGCATGCCAGATAATGACATCCCGGAGTCACCGCTCATTCACCCCTTTTGCCAAGGGAGACAAGGTGTGGTTAGAAGCAAAGAACCTTAATCGCTTGTTATCACAGACGTCCTATCCCCCCTGACATATAGACTCTGACTCCCAGCGACATGGAAGATCCACCCCATATTCCACACTTCTCTCTTATCACTCTATTGCAAAAACAGCGTCTACAGCCTGAACTTTCCAGCTCCACCCCTGGAGCTAATAGAAGGTGAAGAAGAGTACGAAGTTGAGAAAGTATTGCATCACAGGGGAAAAACCCACTCCTGCATGTTTCTGATCCAATAGAAAGGATACACAGCCGAAGAAGACTCCTGGGTCCCAGAACGGAACCTAAAAAATGCAAAGTCTGCCCTCCAAGAATATAAAGACCTTTACCCAAAGGCCTTTCCTTCCCCAAAGCAATAGCTTTCTCACCTCACTATGCCTACCATTGTCTTTGCCCCATTGCCTCTTCGCTTCTTGTGTACTATGTCTAATGTCTCTGCCTCATCTATCTCATCTCCCTCTTCTGTGTCCCTTTCAGTACCTCCTATGGAGGACCATCTTGCTTTGCTGCCACACACCCCTTCTCTGACGTTGGCCCATGCTCCTCATCATAAGAATGCTGTGGTACTGGCAACTATCGATGCACCTCCTAGCCCTGGCGCTCTATATACCATCCCTGTCCTTGAGTTGCCCACCATCACCCCAACCCCAGTATTTCTGTTGATATCCCCCTGCATGCCCACATCCTCTGGTCTTCAGACCCCACTGATGATGAGCGCAGTGCGCTCCACAAGTATCTTACTGACCTCTACATGTTTTCAGGGATCTTGGCATTCATGGACTCTTTGTCCTTCTTCTTTCTTCTGTTCATAATCTATCTCCAGCTGGAGCGTCTTCTCCACCTCTTCACATCTCTCATTAACCATGGTATCTCCCTTATCAGTGCCTCCATCAGAGCCATCCACTCCCAAAACCTTGGTCATGTTCACGAGCTGGCACACCAATTCAGCTACCTAGAATTCATCCAGGATATTGACAGGTATCTCTGAGAGACCACCACAGTCAGAGTCTTCACCAATATTGCCATCTGAGCTTATATTGCCTGGTCCCCCTCTCCTTCACCCTCCGAGATCATTCGTGACTCCATCTCTGTAGCCAATGGAATGTCCAGTGCTTCCTTTTCTGCCCTTGACTCCATGGAAGCCCTAGCTATTGATGTCCTCCAAGCCCACTTTGACCGCATCCAAGAAGCTATGATCCAACAATGCATCCTCCAGGGAGATTTACCTTGTCCTAGTGACCACAATCGCTACTGGGACTCCTGCTTTGTATGCCATAGGTTGGGGCATATCTGGGTCCACTGCCTCCATTACACATGCCCTTTCTGCCACTGCTGCTCTTCCAGTCACACCCAGGCTGCTTGCCCCTTCCGCAACCATCACTCCCCACTGGGATCATCATTCTTCTCCACCTCCTCTCGCAGCTCCCACCAATCCCACAGATCCTTTCATTCCCACACCTCCCGCACTTCCAGCTGCTCTCAGCGCTCTGGCCACATGCTTCCAGTCCCTCCACCTCGATCCCCGCCTACATTAGGAGAGAATGATGACTTCTGCTTTGACTCCATCAGAAAGAGTAACATGTGTGGTTCACCTGTTGGGTCTTGCTGAGGTCTATAGGAAAAGGTCTCACTAGAGTTTTAACCCTACTAAGGGGGTAATGTTATGATTGGCCCCTTTTTCTCTTTCTTCACTCTTGTCTCTTTCTGTCTTGTATTACTTAAACATGCATAGCCCTTCTATTGGTTAGCATTATGGCTGTGTGTTTCCCTTATCTCTTATCTGTGACTCATATGTTCCATCATGTTCCATGTAGTTCTATCATACACAGCCTTCTGACTCGTTCTATGCTGTGCATGACTCATTTCTTTTATCTCCGAGCACCTCTTTTGGATTCCTCTCTTGTTGAGCTGTAGCACTGCTTGGTCTGTGCACAGAACTCTTACATATAAATAGGGCATAGTACAAGCAGTGTAATCTTAGCTTGAGCCTACTCAAGATAGCAATCTATTGTGTCTTTGACCCTCTCGCTCCCCTCTGCTCTCCTTTAGAACCACTTGGCCTCACAGCATCTTTGCTCGAGGACACTTTGCCTTCGTCTTTGACGTCACTACATACTCACCAAGGCAGAGTAGTAACTAGTCTCTGTGCATTGTGCCCAGGACCTATACCCCTCATCTCCGCCTCATAGCTCTAGGTTGCACATCGAGTCTACAGCTGACACTATCCATGCCTGTCGTAACATGTCACCACCAACTTCATCACTGATGGACCCCAGGTCTATGCCACATTCATTGGCATGCTGCACCATTATGGAAAGCTCACTGCCATTTTGATCAGCAGCCTGTGTCATGGAAGAAATATAATTTCCATAGAATAGCACATCTTCCTTGAGCTCAGGGAGCCCTCAATTAGTGTACATTTCTAACCAATATTTGTACTTCAAATAAGTGAAAGTCTGTGTGGTTGCAAGGTAATCCAGAATTTGTTCCTAGGTATAGATCCTGCATCTGGTTTCTTCTAGATTTCAGGTAGCCAAGAGGAGCTGAAGGTGACTCCTTTCAGCTGAAGCATACTTTTCCAGTATGGAATCCCAGAGAATTTCATCAGGCAACATCCGAATGCCATAAACAAAGATTTCCATGGCCTAGGATGAGAGATAAGTTATTAGAATAACAACATGAAAAAGATAAGGAGTCTCACCTCAGTTGGGCTCAACTGATGGCCTCCAGGTCCACTTGAGGTCTCTGGACTTGAGGATAAATTAGTGTGAGGGTGCTTGTGCATAGAGGAAGGTCCTGGGTGCTTGGGGTATGGTCGAAAATGAAGGTTGGAAAGAGTTGTCTTTAGCAATGGGATAGGATTTTCGAAATCCATGAGATCACTGAGGCTATCGATATATGTTACAGAGCTCATGGGGTTGGTCAGAGAGATTGTGACAATGTGAGACATATTGGCTCAGCAGAGAACAACTTGACTCAATCACAGACAAGTCAGTGGGCGGAGTTTCAACTTGAAGCAATCTGTTCTCATGAGACCTGAGCTGGAAGATGAACCATTTGATGGTGACATATGTGCTTTGGAATTCAATGAAGAGTGAGTACTATATTGCACATCAAAGTTCAGCTTCAATCTAGTATTTGTGCATTAGATTTATTGTTAGGGACGAGGGATGACAATGCTCTCACACTCAGACCACTTGAAGAGAGAGACCAAGAAAAAGAGTATATTGAGAGTGAAGAACTACTACAGACAAAGGAGATATATATATACTACTAAACATGCATATCCAATGAGGTATGATATCATATTACTAATACTATGTCATAGTTCTGGAATGATCTGGAAAGTGTCTGTGAATATGTGAAGAGGTGAAAATGTGAAAATAGAGAGGTGATTCTTTCATTACCCCCTTTTTAAGGTTAAGTCATCCTCGACTGGTGGTATGTCAAACATTAAATCAGGGTATTTGTTAAAGCATTTTCTGTATTGGAGGAAATCAGGATCTTCGAACAGGGCTGGGTAGAGTTTCATTTTCAGGTTCTCTCATGGTGCTGTGGGATGAAGGCGATGGAAGTCATGTAATGCTTCTTGTGCATTTTTAAGGCATTGTGATGTTATCCATTCGCGATCTTCTCTCAGAAATCCTTTCCAATGTACTAGGTACTTTATCCTTCCACGTTTTTCCCTTGAGTCTATTCTTGTTCATTTTCTCCTGCAATGATGTCTGGAGGTGGAGGGGGCAGATGTTGTTGAGATGGAATTCCCCTTTACGATATGGTGCCAGTAAACATTCATTAAAGACTGGATGTATTCCTTTCCATTTTCGGTCTAACTTCAGTTTATAGGTGCCTGGACCGACTTTTTTGAGAACTTTGAATGGACCGTAATGTTTGTCGTCTAACTTTTTTATAGGTCTATCCATTCTGATATTGGTGTTCTCTAGTAATACTAAGTCTTCTTTTTTGTAGGGAGTAGAAGGTCTTGTTTTACAGTTGTAGTAGCATTTCATATCAAATTGAGCATGTATGAGTGCACTTTTGGCTAATTCGTGCATTTGTTTCATTTGTGCAGCAAATTTTTGAGTGTCTGGATTGCGAGTCTAATTTTTCATGTCAAAGTCTATGCACAGTTGATGACCATAATTCAATAGGAAAGGGAATGCATTTAGATATTCAATGGTTGTTTGATTGTGGGCAAACTCTACCATGGTCAACCACTTGGCCCAGTCTATTTGTTGATGATTGGTGTATATCCAGAGGTATTGTTCCACTTCACAATTGTATTGCTCAGTTTGTCCATCTGTTTGTGGGTGAAAGGCTGTGGATGGGTTGCTTTTATTTGGAGAAGTCAGTATAATTCAGTAATAAAAGAGGAGAGGAATTGAGATTCATGGTCCGATATGACTTTCTTTGGGGTGCCATGCAATTTGAACACATGATCTTTGAATATTTGTGCTACTCCCTTGGCTGTTATTCCTGTATTGGTTAGGAATAATCAGATCATTTTGGAGAAGGTGTCAATGACCACTAATATTGCATTGTTCCCTTTTGACTCTGGTAAAAGACCTATGATATCTGTAGAAATGATTTCCCAAGGAGTTTCAGCTACTTTGTTGGGATTAAGGGGGGTGCGTATGTTGTGTGTTTGTGCCTTTGTTTTTTGGCATTGATCACATCCTTTGACATATATTTCAATGTCTTTTCTCATTGTTGACCAATAGTAATTGTGTCTGATAAGGTCACGTGTTCTTCTTATCCCTGGGTAACCAGCTAGGGGATGATCATGGTTTTTTTGTATGATTTTATCTCTTAACTCTTTGTCCCAGGGGACATAGAGAAGGTTTTTCCAGTATAATATCTTTTCTTTTTCTATCCAAGCTCCTTTTGCTTCTTCTAATCCTTTTTTTGCATATTTTTCTCTTTTGTTTTGTTTAGACACAATTAAATTATGTATTTCATTGGAGTTTGGCAAGATAGTGGCTTTGCATTCAACACTTTGTGGTCATTTAAGAATCGTGATTTGTTTGTTATCAGATTCTACCCCCTTTTAAAGTCTGGCCTCCTGGACAGAGGATCAGCAGGGTTTGTTTGACCAGGGTGGTGAATAATATCATAATGATATTCCTGCAGGAGTTGATGCCATCTAGCCTGTCGTCGAGAAAGTCTTGGGGACATGTGAAGTATTCAATATTTTTGTGATCTGCAAGAATCTTGAATTTGATGTGGGCATCAAGGAGATAGTGTCGCCATTCCTTGAGGGCAAAGATTATTGCTAACATTTCTAGATCAGCAACAGGATAGTTGTATTCAGCATCATTAAGTGACTTAGAAATAAAAGCAATTGGTCTCCATACTTCATCTTGTTGCTGAGAAAGGGAGGCACCAACTCCAATGCCTGAACCGTCAGTTTTAATGTGGAATTTATCTGTATCTGTAGGCATCGTGAGTTCCACTGCAGTGATCATGGCTTTTTTAAGTGTTACAAATGCCTCTTCACAATTTTGATCCCATAAAAATTCTCTTTTTTCTGATGTTAAGTTATTTAATGGTTTGGTGATGATAGAGAAATTTTTTATGAATCATTGATAGAAATTTAAAAAACCTAGAAAACCTTAGAGTTCTTTTCGTGAGGTTGGAATGGGCCAATCATCTATGGCTTTTACTTTTTTGGGGTTTATTTTGACCTGTCCCTCAGATACTATTAATCCTAGGTATTCTGTTTCTAGGACTTCAAATTCACATTTTGTGTGCTTAAGATACAATTTGTTGTCCTTTAATATCTGTAGCACTTCTTTAACAACCTGTCGATGTTCTTCCAATGTTTTCGTGTAGATTATAATATCATCCATATAAACAACGACTTTTCCTTTGCTAATCAAATCATGGAAAATATGATTTGGAATGTGGCAGGGGAATTTGTGAGTCCAAAAAACATAACTAAGGGCTCGAATAGTCCTTTATTGGTTTGGAAAGCTGCTTTCTATTCATCTCCATCTTTGATCCTAATATTGTTGTATCTCCATCTTACTGTATGTCGAGTTTTGTAAAGTATTTCGCCTTTTTTAGGCTGTCAATGAGTTCATTTATGAGGGGTAAAGGATATCGATTTTTGATGGTGATGTCATTTAGTTTCCTGTAATCTTGTACTGGGCATAATTTTCCATCTTTCTTTTTGATGAAGAAGAAGGTGGAGGTGAATTCAGATTTTGATGGTCTAATATATCCAGATTTCAGATTTTCATCAAGGAATTCTTCTAACTCCTTTTGTTCAGCTGGTGATAGATTATAGGTCTTACAATCCACTTTATGTGATCCTGGAATGAGGTTAATGGCATGATCCCATGGATGATAAGGTGGTAGCTCATCAAAATTTTCTTTATCAAATACTGATTTGTAATCTCTATAGTGTTCAGGGACTACTTCTTCAAATGTCTGATTTTTTGTGTGTGCTGCCACTATGTCTGTGGATACATTATTGATCCTGAATGTCAGTTCCTCTTCATCATCATCTTCATCCATTAATCCTGGGAGATGATCATCTTGACAATTAAAGGTAACTGATCCTTGTTTCCAGTCAATAGTTGGGTTGTGTAATTTTAACCAATCATGTCCAAGATAGATGTCATGGGTTTCTAGGTGGATTACTGCCATCGCTATTTGTTTGGAATCATCAATTTCCATTGTAATGGTTACAAAGTCAGTTACTAAGTTCGTTTTATTGGAAGTCCCATCTGCGTTGTACACTGGGATTGGTCAAGGGATTTTGTACATATTTATTTTGTTCTTTGCTATGAAGTCTGTATTGATAGCAGTACTAGTGCATCCCGAGTCGACAAGAGCTCTAGTTCCTAATTCTTGTCTGTTATTGGTTTTTAATGTCACATCCAGTTCTACTGAGTTTTCACTTATGTTTGTATGTCCTATATATCGAGGCTTATTTTGTATAACTCTTTGAGTGTAAACTCTGCTTCGATTTCATTCATTGTCTTTATTTGTTGCACTAATTGGGTGTCAACTTCAGAGGTTCTGGAGTCATGAACAAATCCTTTTAGATGTTGGATGGTTCATTTTTCGTCTTTTTCATCTGCTACTTTTTTTATCCATTTTGCAGACCAGGGATCCACTTTGTTATACCATGATTGCTTTGTCTTTTTCTCCAGAAGATTAACTGGGGCTCTAGTTTTATTGGTAGAGCCAAACCCTTGTTTGCTGCATTTGGTTTCACTAAGTTGTTTCATCTGTTTTGGAGTTGATGTCATGATTTTGGTGAGGATCATCTGTGCTATTTTGTCCTCTTTTTCGACACCCAGTTCCTCTTTTCCATTGTTGATGACTAAGACTTTAATGTCACTGCAGTAGTTAGAGTCTAAAACACCTGCCCTGATGTCAATACTCTTTTTTATGGCTAGGCCACTTCTTGGGGCTATTCTACTGTAATATCCTTTTGGAATCTTAGTTTTGATTCCTGTGTTTACCAGAGCCCTTTCGGTGGGTTGGATTTTTTTTTGATTCAGCTGCAAACAGATCATATCTGGCTGCTTCTTCACTTCCTCTTTCTGGAAGTTTTCCATTGTTCTCAACTTTTACTTCAAAGGTCTCGCCCATTTTGATACTGAGAACATTGTATTTATTTATCAAAGCAAACTTATTCTTATTTACAGAGGAAGTATTAGACCTGTCTACTCCTCTTTTGGAAAACCCTGTTCTTTTTCTATTTTGTCCATCACAGTTTTTAACCCGATGGCATTCTCATACTCTATTGTGACACCCCTAAATTCCATCTTTCTCACTCACCTTTGTCTTGGCTGTGGAGGGTGTTTGGCACATGGCCACTTATCACCACATTTGAAGCATAGACCTTCAGCATGGGCTTTGCCAATATCCATTGGTGCTCCTGCACCAGGTTGTGTTCCCATGGCTGTGAAGCTTGGGGTTTCCTTAGGGTTTGTTTTTGCAGTTGCCTCTGCATTTGGGTGATGAGGAGTGAACATGTTTGGCTTGTTAATGCCAAGGCACGTTTTTCTGTCATTGATTTCTTTGAGCACATTTTGTGCTTCCATACGTGCAGTTTCCCACTGCTGGATATCTTCTGTGGCTAATAATTGTGGGCGTGCTCTTTCCACATACTCCACAATACTATTTTTTATCCCATTTCTGGTGATGGAGATTAAGAGGTGACCTTGCCTCATGTAGTCATAGCCAGCTTCCTGGCACAGCTGTAACATCTCAATGAAGTATTCTTCGATGCTTTGATTTGCTTCTTGTTTCAGTGATAGGAGCTTCACTTCTGCAGACTGCCTTACATCTGATGGCATGAAGTTTTCGATAAGATTGTCACAGAATTCATCATATGACATTTGGTTCAATTTATGGCCCTGAGCCAAGATAAAGTGTTGGGCAAACTTGCCCGCTACACCACCTTTTATATAAGACAGTGTGATCATGATCTTTTGGGCTCTCTCATGTATCTGGCCAGATAGATCAAGACTGTCCTGTGCCACTCCACATAGCGCATTTTCTCACTATTGAAGTCACTTAGCTTATTCGAAATGGACTTACCGATATCTCTGTCAGCAATCAGTGCTAGGAGTACTACTTTTGGGAGTCCAGCTCCCGATGGTTGGTTCAGCATGAAGGGTGCTGTTGCAATTGGTTCAGGTGAGAGAAGCATCGACCTGAGAGGAGATGGTTGGGTCTGTGGAAGACGGATCCAGAATGGAGAAGAAGGAAGTGGAGCATGAGGCAGTCATGCTGTTGATGACATCATGGGTTTCCATGAGGGATCCGGAGACATCAGTCTTGTTGGAGGGAGGGATGGTGGAAGAGTGGCACTTGTGGTGAGTGTAGGGGGTTGCCCTGCACTTTGGGGGTTTTCGGAGTATGAGATGGTCCAAGCCATCATCATTGCGTGGTACTTGTCCATATTTGTTGCTATGGTTGTGGTTGGAGAAGGGAGAGTGTTTTGAGACTGAATTGGTCTTTTGGATTCGATGCAGGAGATCGATGACATCATTTATTATGAAGGTTGCTGAGGGAGCATAAAGGTTATTTGATAGGGGAGTGGATCAATGGGTGTCGAAGAAGGATTAGAGAATGTGAGGAGGGACATTGGCAGCTTCGAGTTGGAAGGATGTGTTACCGGTCTAGTCCCACTCTGGTTTGGGAGATTGTTTTCAGATGGCGAGGAATTGGTGTCCGATAGTGCACATAAAACTGTTAAAAAATACCACTTGCCACTACCATAAAGAGGGCTCCATGGATTCCTGTCTCTTGATTGGCGAAAAGCCTTTCTTTGGAAATTTGTAGCAGGGCTATGACAGGGGTTCTACCTCACGAGGGTAGGTCTTGATATGCCGGCTGGGCACTGAAGGGGTCAAGAATGAAAATAGAGGAGGCCAGGATACTGCCTGGCTATGGCTGATGATTTAGCTCACTGAGGCTGTAGATCTTATGGAAGAGTCTAGGATTCTGCTACTTTGCACAGGTAGTACTGCTGCGCTGACCCACTATGCACTGAGGGATTGATCCTTATTTTTCGGCGGCTAGGTGTGTCTCCTTGAATGGAGTCTAGGCCCTAGCAATGTGAACCAAAGTGATGGTGGACAACTGTATAAACAAATGTTTGATATAGGAGTGATTTGCTTCTAGCTGTCTTGTAGCAAATGTCGACGGATACAGTTGAATCCCCACTAAGCCTGTGGATCAGCAGAGGACAACAGATAATCTGAAGAGGGCTAAACTGAAGGCAAAAGAAGTAGAAACAAAGTGCGATAACCTGAAGTGGGTGTAGTGCGAGTGATAGTACTCTCGATATAATGTTAGGGATGAAGGACAACAATGCTCTTACACTTAGACCACTTAATGAGAGGGACCAAGAAAAAGAGTATATCGAGAGTGAAGAACTACTACAGACAAAGGAGAGGTATATATACTACTAAACATGTGTATGCAATAAGGTATGATATCATATTACTACTACTACATCATAGTTCTGGAATGATCTGGAAAGTGTCTGTGAATATGTGAAGAGGTGAAAATGTGAAAATAGAGAGGTGGTTCTTTCATTTATCTGTTCTCTGTGCTTAGAACCCAAGGCATAACTCGATGCTATTTGGTCCCATCTCTTGGATGATCATGAGCCAAGCAGATGCCAGTTACCTACCCCCCCTGCTTTTGCTGCTCAGCAGTCCATGCCTTGGTATGGTCGATACCACCTAAATTCATCATACATATATGGCAAAGCAATAAATACACTTGAACAACTGGCATCTGAATCTGCTCGACTTGATGAAGAGATTGGACAGGCACAACAGAAAAATGTGTACTACCCCTTTTCTAATAGAGGCAAATGGGAACTTGCCAAGTTTTTATACAAGAACATGAACCGAGGGCAGATTGATCAGTATTTGAAGTTGGAATAGGTGAGTAATGGTGATCATTAAGCTACCTGTAGCTGCGTGCCTGATGAAACTCAGTTTAAGAAACAAGATAAACCATCTTTTAAGTCTGTTGACGACCTCATGTCATGGATGGATTCTTTGCCTCAAGGTCCCCTATGGTGCTGCACAAAGATAGAGATGGATGAATATGTGATGGTTCAGCTGGTATACTTACTCTGGTGAGATGCTCTCAATGTCACAAAATTGATTTTCGGCAATCTGGTGTTCACTCAGCATATGTCTTTGGACCCCCATGAAGTTTATACTGGCCAGGGTGACCACAAATATGGCAAGTGGATGTCCTCAAGGGAGGCATTCAGGATCCAGGTAAGCCAACCTCACCTATATTTCCACCATATGCATACTAGGCTCATTGTATCACTAGAATTAACTTCTCATCGGTGCCACCATCATTCCCATCATCATGGCCTCAGACAAAACTCCAGTTACAAGACAAACAGGTGGTCTCAAAATACACCCACTATTCCTGATGCTAGGAAATATCCACTCTGAAGTATGCATGAAGGTGACTGCTCATGCTTGGTCTTGCATTGCATATATGCCCACTGCTCAATTCATTGCACACAGTGACAATACGTCAGTCCTCCGGGCCCGGCTCTGGCATCACTGCATAGACATCGTATGTGGGTCTGCAAAGATAGTTGCTGCTTGAGGCAATCTCATGGCGGATCCCTCTGGAGATCAACGGTATTGTTTTAAAGTACTCACTGGCTATATTTGTGATCTACCAGAAGCACTCATGGTCTCATGCATTACACATAATGCATCACCTGTTACACTTGCCACCAAAGCTGAATTTGGTTCTGCCACCCCATCTCTGCCCTGCTCTGGTGCATATACTCTGCAACAGATACATCACATTGCCCAACTTGTCGATCTGTGAAAGGTTCGTGAGTTCTTGGCAGCCATGAAGGAGCTTAATCTTAGTGGTATACATCTCCTGTTTTGGAGGGACTGGCACTTTGCTGATCCTGCCATCTTCCTCACTCCTGAAATTCTTCACACTTTGCACAAGTTTTTCTTTGATCACATTCTCAAATGGTGTAAAAAAGGGCTGGGTCCTGATGAATTGGATTCTTATTATCAAAGTCATTACAAGCGAGTTGGTATGAGGCATTTCTCAAATGGAGTGTCACATGTAAAGCAAATGGTGGGTCAAGACCACTGGGACCTGCAATGGATGATCATAGCAACTATTGCTGGACCAGTCCCTCCAGACTTTATTCGGGCTGTGCATGCTGCTATCAATTTCATCTACAAGGCTCAAGTGCCAATGTTTACCGAATTGTCAATCAGCTCCATGGTTAATTCATTAGCAGAATTTCACTTGTACAAGCAATCAATCATTGATGCTGGATTGCATTGGGGCACATCAGGTCCTCTCAATAACTTTCAAATTCAGAAACTGGAGTTATTCCACAGCTTTGCCCCAGTGATTCGCAATGTTGGAGCACCTATCCAATACACAGTGGATGTATCCGAATGCCTTCTTATTACTCATTTCAAGAATTCATTTGAGCACACCAATCACCAATGAAATACATTTACTCAACAGATTATCCTCATTCTGGATCAGGAGGAACAGATGTGCCAATTCCATCTTTTTACCCTCCTTACCAAATCTGGCACCTTGCTACAGAACATTGTCAATGAAGAATCTAACGAGATGGCTGATATTGATCCAACACTTGCATGGATTCTCCACATTTCACCCACAGACCATGCTTCATTCTCTCTTGGAGATCATCCTGTCTGCAACCATTTCTTGAAGGCATTGTCTCAGAGGATGCACATGTTGCGGCTCATGTCACCATCAAACCTAACAAGAAAAACCAGCCATTTACATGGGTCTCTTCAACATATCAGTTGCCTGGCTTTAAAGCAGCACTTGGTATCTATGTAGTATCACAGCATGGTTTCTAGTCATTTCCTGCTGATATGCTCGACATTTGGAATGCATTCTAGCTCCAGCTACTGTCAAATTTCAGTGGTTGCAAGCTCATGCCCAGTCAACAGGTACAAGTGCTACCTCCTTCTCAAGAGTTTCCCTTTGGCAAGTGTGACACAGTCCTCCTTCACAATTCTGGTTATGAAAGTGAGTCTAGTCTTGTTTGCATTTTCTTGCTTGCTCACTTGCATGTTTCACCAGATATACCTCTTGTAGCCCAAGTCCATGTTGTCTTTAATTTCTTTCAGGCCAAGAAGATGACTCCTCTCCCTGCACTTTTTAGGGTACCTTTGCTTTTTGTTGATTTTTTTGAGGCTTTTAGTGGTCCTGATGTGGTGACGAAGATGTATAAGGTACAATGCAAATCCTTCATGGGAGTTGATGGTTGCCTTCACCGTGAGGTGGCGGTAGTCCCTATTATGACCGTGACGCATGCTGTTGAGTTGATTCCCATCTATGGTCAGCAGCACAATCGCCAGGCCACAGTTAACTTATCTTTCATCAGTAAAACACTGGTTTTCACACAGAGGTACAGACTTATACAGAGATACAGACTTGTACAGTAGTACAGACTTGTATAGGTTAGTAGAGACTTATGGTCCAGCATACCATAATCAAATACAACCAAGCACAACCAAATACACTAACCAGGCTATAACCAAACATAACCAAATATACTAATCAAATACTAG
>JBBPUL010000652.1:0-16532 GCA_038094675.1 Spongispora temasekensis | reverse complement strand
ACACTATGTCACCATTTCCAGGTCTCCATTACATGAAGCTATGAATTCCGAAATGCAAGTGAAAAGGTGCAAGTTGTGACTTGGATAAACATAAAGCATGGGCTCTGGATTGAATTTTCTGTGAGATCTCATGCAGGAAGACTATACTTGCTGTTCATAATGACCACATCAAGTTTCGTAGCAAAGAGTCATGTTCAGCAGGTGTGATGCTTGTGGTCTGAGAAGAACCACAAGTGTTATGATTAGCCCCTTTTTTCTTTCACTTTGTCATCTTCACTGACTATACATTGTATTACTAAGATGGCTATACCACTTCTCTTATCTTTTGTTTCATATATTCTTAAAACCACTGCCTTTCTGACTTGTTTACAGCAGTGCTTTGCTTCTCTCTTATCATCCAACAACTCTTTTCTTTACTTAGAAGTGCACATGAAAACCCCTTTTGAGTTGATACACTCCAACATAAAGTCATTTGAGGTTGAATTATACCACAAGTACAAATATGAATATGTTATAGTTTTCTATGATGACTATACTGTTGTGAATACAACAAAAGAATCTAACATCCTAACCCTAAGCTAGGGTCACCAATGGATAGAGAATGAGATTTGATGCATGCTGGGTATGCACATAGAGTTATATATGTAAGCTGACATCATAGGTAACATCATAGTCTGGGTCTGCACAGCCAAGAGATATGTCATGACCTCATGGCATGACATCAAGGATCTAGAAGTGTAGTCCAGACCACCACATGTCTCAGGCAGCATGGTAACCTTATGTTGCCTACATCATAGATAAGGCCTCGCCTATACCTCATGTACCTTAGGGTAGGCTTAGTAGTAGTGGTCTGTGCACACATGACCACAGTATAATACATAAGAGGCCAAGATCATCAAGCTGGCTCCCTGGCTTTGACCTCTTGTGCATTGTGCCTAAGTCATTAGTAGTCTAATCCCTTCCCTCATTCTTTACGAGTAGTATCCTCAACTATTGATGTTAGTAGAGGCTGTTATGACAGGCACAGGTAGTGTTAGCCATAGACTCAAAGTGCAACTTAAAGCTGCAAGATGAAGATGAGGCGTGAAGGTTCCAAATGCAATGCAAGGTAACTAGTCACTACTCTGCTTAGGTGAGTACAGTGTAGTGTTGCCATGGTCCCAGTTTGCTGGCAGTTCTAGACCAAAACCAGTAATAGTTTTGAGCACCATAGACCAGACTAAGTGATGAAGAAACCCAGTCACATCAAAACCATCACAAACCATAGTTCCAGTCCTCAAACTGGTTTGTCATCGTAACTGGGTGAAAAAACAACAGGAATCATTTGGCTTGGATTGGTCATATAACACTGATATCATTTACTCGCCATCAACTCACTCGCTCACTCAATCAATCAAATTTGACCAACCAGCACCTCAGAGTCACAGACTCTATGATGTGGAGCTATTCTGCACAAAACTTTTCCAACCCCCTTGTGCATCACTGGTATTTTATTTTCCTTTCCCCTCCTGCAAAGTCATTTACTTCTGCTTTCCTGACTGCATATGCATGTGTGCCTTTAGTAGCCCTTCACTGGCTCCCAGTGCACTCTGCTCTCTCCTCATTCAAATCATTGGATTCAGATGGTACACGGTAGTACAGCATGATCTACCGATGGAACTATATGGACCCTTGGAGTTGTGTTCATGAAGGTTATATCATTTTCACATCTTGTCCAAATCTGAATATCTTTTGTAGATACATTTAGTATGACATGGTTTATTCTGATCTAATGCTCTTCCAGATCATTATAATTCATTAGGATCCTGAGTGATATATTACAAATCATCTGATACCTTGTATATATAAATGGAGTACATGGTGTTTTGTGTACCATGAGCCACAACTCAGGCCTACACATAGCATCGGCTACAGCAACTTGATGAAGTTATCACAAATAGCAAGTATCATCATTCCAGGAGTCCCAACATGCCTGCAGTTTGGATAAAACCAAACAGACGTGCCACATGTTAACCAACAGTGGCCTAAACTAAAATGTATTCATTTAGAAGTGAAGCAGAAGATTATACATTGTTTACAGTTTCAGCCCCCCACTTACATCAAGACCAAGAGTAACCAACTCAAGCCTGCAAGCAAGCAGGGCATGGTGAAAACACTACATAATGAAGATGGGCGGGATAATTCTAAAATAGGTAGCAGTTCACTACTTGACTACTGACACTGATCTGATTCACATCTCCAGCCCAGGTCCTCTTATACTTCCCCAACTTACTCCTTGATACAGTTCAAGTTTGTTACACTGTTACCGTCTTATGCAAAGTCTCAACTTCATTATGTCAGGTAGTTCATCAATTCACACCCAACAATTTCATGGATTTGTTGGTGGCATTCACAGAGGAACATCATATAAAGTAAGTCAAGTTCAAATTTGGATGATCATCACGCACATGGCTGAACCATTGAACTTTTAGATCAAGATACAATCATTGTGTCTATTTGTTGATACTTACCATTTGTATGATTATCGGCCAATCCTCGTAAGCATGAATTCTCTTCTGAGCACCTGTTTTTCAATGACTCTTCAAAACATGTGTTCATTGCTGAGCCACTGCGCCTCAAATCACCTCTTCAATTTTGTTCCGGGATCAGCCTAAAGGTGACAGAAAAAATGCACGGTTGGTGTCCCTCTTTCTACTTGTCTACTCCTCACTCTCATGGCATGAAAAGCAAAAACTCAGGCTAACCAAGATCCTTTGGAGGCCACACTTGCACCCTCGATGCCCAGACGAGGAGGTTGGGCCAAATGGGTTACCCAGAAAGTGGCAGCAGCTCAAGTCATTGCTCACTCTGCACATCAATCCTACTCTGCACACATCCCAGATTTGCATGATGAGGGCAGGGAGGAAATAGATATTGAAGGAGAGCTCACTGGGGATACTAAGTCAGAGACTGATAATGTCGATGATAACATTCCTAGGGCTCAATCTAGCCGTCCACTCAAGAACTCAAAGCCTGCCCAAGTCACAGTCCATGACCCATTTGTTGATCCTTCTCAAACACAATCCACAAAGACCGCAAGTACCATTGATGTCCAATACTTCTTTGAATGGACTGCAGAGAGTTCTATTTGTAAACATTGCAGGTATGTCCCTCTCATCTTAACTTTGTTTTCGAACCATCATTCTGAACATTCTAGGGAAATTCACAATGCTGACCCGACTGCCTGGGAGCACAAGTATTCCACACGGCATACTTACATCTACACAGCCAAGTCTAGTACATCTACCCTTTGTGGCCACCTCGATCATTGGCACATCCACGAATACTTGGAGCTCATAGAAGCATGTGGCTGGCTGATCTGGCTTGACAGTGTAAAGAAGGCTATACTGCTGGGCTACACAATCACAGAGATGTGCCAAGCAGTAGCTGAGAATGGAACACTCGGGGGTCTTCATGCACAAGCACCTGCAGCCAGCCAGTAAGTGGTCGATGACCATGATGGTTGATCTGCTCTACCTCCCTTTTCAAAGGAGGAGCTCATCAAATGCTTACTTAGCATTTACAGTCAATCAGTGTCATAGACCATAGAGAATTTCTTTTGTTTCTTCGGGATAACCTCTGCGAGTCTGACATACCTCATTGGATGACCGTCCACAACAAGATCATCGAAACGTGGAGGCAATATCTCATTGCTCTCGGCCAGGAGTTCAATGTGTGTATTTGTTGTTTCTATGTCCTATCTTCTGATTTTCCCTACTTAGAATGCATTTGGTCGAGTCTCGTTCTCAGCCAACACTTGGTCAGTGAACAATAGAGCAGGCTTCCTCACCCTCACAGCCCATTGGATTGCCAAAGATTCCAACAACTGCTTGGTGTTGCGATCCACACTGATCAGTTTTACACACATGAAAGGGAGCCACGATGGTGCATTGTTGGTGCAGACAATACTTGAACTGCTCGACCATGTTGGCATTATGTCAAAGGTTCATTTATGGCCTAGTACTTATAACTGATTGTTGGCTGAGACAATATCACTAGGTCAGACATTTCTCGATGGACAATGCTTCAAACAACAAAATGTGCATGCAGAACTTAGAAACCCTGTTGGATGCACAGGATATCGAGTTTGATGCACATGATCAGCAAATCAGATGTTTTCTGCACATTATTCATCTGTGTGTGAGACATGTCTTGAACAGCTTCTCAACTTCTTCGGTTGAAGAGATGATGGAAGCCTGGGCTGACGCATACCCGAACTAAGCTGATTGTAAACAATACACGACTGTGGTCAAAAAGGACCCTATCAAATTAGGCCATTTCATTGTCATCGCAGTCCATTCATCTGGGCTTTGTTGGGATGACTTTCTGGATACCATTAAACTTGGCAATGCAAAAAAACTGGTTTCAACCTCCTAGAAGCCCTATCAAGACACTTCCCAAGCATGAGTTAAAGCGTGATGCCAAAACAAGGTGGGATTCTACATATGATATGATAGATTGTCTCATTGAGATGCATTCAGTAAGTTTCAAGTTACGTTTGACACCACAGAACCCAGTAATTGAATAATTTTTTTTGGTTTATGCCAGGTGGTAGATTACTTTCTGAGTTTACCCAACCACCACGAACTGGAGAAGCTGAAGTTATCAGATCGGGAATGGAGAGTGCTTGGCAACTATCATGTAATTCTCGATGTAAGTGTGTCATTACAAACTCAATGTATATCTGCAGTGACCGAGCAATGGTGGTAGATCCCCCATGTGGTTTAACAGCATGTTTTGAGTGAAAAACTTCCACACCTTGGATTTTCGGTGCCATATTTCGAGTTGTTTATGACTGGATGGGAAGCACTTTGAGACAGTAAACCCCACCTCAAACCATGGTTAGACATCGGCATCAACTGGACTGCTAAATATTACAGTCACATGGATGACACCACCGCCTATGTTATGGCAATGTGTATGTCCTATTTGTCTATGACCAATGATACTGAGTTTGATGCTCCATTTATAGTCACCGAGCCATCAATTTGCATGAGTTGGATAGAAGAACATTGGGACCAGGAGTACATCTGTTTGGCCGAGCAAACTATTCTAAATCTGGTACGTGTCGATGCTTCTATGCATCACATTGGTTCATCTTTCAAATCAGATGCACAAATACCATTCTCAACTCCCCCAGAAGACATGTACAGAATCTGGATCCTGTGATTTCAAAGACTTCGGCGCCATTGCTGCACGACTTCGTATCAAGGACATGGGTGGTCGAAAAAATACCCAAGAAGTGGTGAATACAGCAGAAGACAAGTACTGTTCATACACTCAGAGTGCATTGACAAGACAAGGCAATGATCCATTGAGGTTTTGGAATGTACTGCTTCTTGATCCTGGATATCACACAATGTGTACTAACACGCCCATGTAGGCAAATCACAAAAGCTATCCAATTCTTTTTGCAATTGTGATGGACTTTCTTCCTATTCAAGCCTCCTCCATTGCCTGTGAATGTATCTTTTTATCGAGCGCAGAGACAGACATGAAGAAGAGGAACAAGATCACTCCAACTCTCATGAAAGCCCTTCAAATGCTCAAACACAACTTCAAGAACAACCAGCTTGACTTCTCACAGCATGAAGTGATCAGCCAGTGGGATATTATTGATGACCCTGAAGATCCCCTCACTGCTGATCGCACGGGACTGTGGAGTGTAGATATGAGGAATGCAGTTGATGGGCTCTTTTGAGCAGTTGAACGTGATGAGACTGCTATTGCAAACCTCATGTAGAACGTCATACTATAGTGCTCATCTCAGATCACAACAATGATTTGTCTGCTGTTATGTAGTAATCTGTCCATTTAGACATGCTGAGCATGGCTGTGACACTGTTGGCGAGTGAATGTTTTACATTTTAATGTTCAATGGTCAACTGCTGCCCATCTTTGATATATCTGAGGTCCTTCACAAGCAGTTGTTGTGTTGTGTCTCTTTTGTTTCATACATGTCCTTTCTCTCCCTGTTGTACATCATATCAACCCTACTATGTCAAGTTTTCTTTTTGGTGACCATCAGTTGAAGTTGGGGACCAAACTTGGTGCCAGGACATCTGGTAAGAAATTCTGGATTTTAACCTGTGAATTGACCTTTACACTATGCGGGACCCAACAGGGACAGTTTTTCGGGCAACTAGCCTTGCCAATGCCAATAATCAATTTGTTGTCAAGGTCGGCCACACAGGACTGAATTATTGTTCACTTGAGCACGAACATTGTGTTCTTATATGCTTGCACGGAGTCTTTGGGGTTCCTCAATCACTCTGGTTTGAACAGGAATCAGGATACAATATCCTCATGCTCACATCCCTAGGACCTTCACTCGAGGACATTTTCAATATCTGTGGGCAGGCCTTTTCTTCAACTACAACAGCTCTGATCGCTGACAAGATGGTATGTTTTGGTTTGCTTCATCAGTATTTACCTATTCACCACCTTCCATCCATCTATAGCTCACTCGCCTCGAGGCTATCCATTTGCACAATGTCATTCATTGTGACATCAAACCAGGTAATATCCTCATTGGGGATACTGCATGAAATGATGTGCTATACTTGGTAGATTTTAGTGCTGCCTATCAGTATCGGGATTTCCGCACCCATATTCATATTCCATTTCAAGAGGGCTTACCTTTCATTGGGACACCAGCATTTGCATCCATCAACACTCACCAGGGCAACGAGCTCAGTCATAGAGATGATTTGGAGTCTCTATGTTACCTGCTGATCTATCTTATGTGTGGATCGTTACCATGGTTCAACATCACTTAGATATGGCAAAGCAACATTCTTGAAATGAAACGAAGTACCTTAGTGGAAGAGTTGTGCAATGTGTTCCCTCCCGAGTTTGCGCAATTTTTGAAGTATTCCCATGTGCTATCATTCACAGAGAAGCCGGATTACACACACTTCCAGTTACTCTTTCAGAATGCTGTGACAACTTCAGGCCATCCCATTTTTGATTGGCAAGCATCTAGCATTTGTTTAGTCACTGCGAAGCAGCATGATGGTGCTATGTTGAATACCCAGACTAAGAGGTATGTTCGGCTGTGTTGGACAACTTGTACATGATTACATCTCGCTCATTAGACAGCACCAGCCAGATCTTGCAAAATGTATCTCACAAACCCCCAATTGTCATCAAATGGTGACATGTGAGAATGATGGTCATTGATTGTAGATTCATCCATTGTGATTTTTGCATGTTGTTTGTACTTTTATCAGTGTTTTTGGGACATTGAAACTTGTTTGAACCAGTTTGAGACTGGTTTATGGTTTTATGCAGTTATAAACTGAAACTGAACTGTGGGAAACCAGAACTTAGTTTACAAGTTGGTCGAGTTTGCTTACCTAAACCAAACTGAGAAAAAACTGGGAAAAACTGAACTGGTTTGCAGTTAACCAAACTTTGGCAACACTAGTACTACTACAGTGTAGCAATGTCAAAGACAAGGGCAGAGTATCCTCCAGTGAAGATGCTGTGAGGCCAAGAGGGTTTTTAGGAAGAGCAGAGGGGAGCGAGAGGGTCAAAGATGCAATAGATTACTATCTCGAGTAGGCTCAAGCTGAAGTACATGGCTTGTGCTACACATCTCTATATATGTACAAGTCTTGCATATGGACCAAGCTGTGCAGTAGTGCAATAAGAGAGGAAATCAAAAGAGGAAACTGGAGATAAGGGATCATGAAACAAGTCATGAAGCTGTGTATGATAGAAGTACACAGAACTTTGTAGAACATTTGAGTCAGAGATAAAAGATAAGGGAAATGCTCAGCTATGGCATTGACTAATAGAAGGGCTGTGCTCATTAAGTAATACAATGCAATAACAATTAGAGACATTAGAAGAAAAAGAGGGGTGAATCATAATAGAGGCTGATGGTGTTGCTGAGCCCCTCAAGAAAGGTGTCCTCAGCTTGAGGTTCACTTAGGTTCACATCATATACCTCTTCTGCATGGGTCACCCCAATCCAGTCCAAGGACTAGACCCTTTGGGTTATCAAGCAATTTATATCCTTTGTGCAAACTCAGTACAATGCACAAATCCAAGGATGGAAAAGTGATGCTGGCAGAGAATACATTTCCAAAGTTTTCACAGAGTACATATGAGATGATGGGATATGCATTCACCAATCTGCCTCTTATGTACACCAACAGAATGGTCATGTAGAACACCTAATATACACCCTTATGGATAAGGCACAGGCAATGCAGTTACATGCTCACCTTCCCTCAAACCTTTGGGAATTTATAGTACAACATGCTGTATACTTATATAACTGTACACCAATGGCATGCCTTCAATGGTGCACTCCCCATAAATTACTCAAGGAGGAGAAACCATTAATTGCACATCTACACATTTTTGGTTCCAGTGCCTATGTACACATTCTGACAGAAACCCATGGTGAGAAGCTGCAACTTAAATCTTAGCTAATGATTTATCTCAGAACTGCTGTAGAACATACATACCAGTGGAAGGGCCAGGGAGTAGTTTCAAAACCATGGATTTGAGGTTATGGTATGGCCTGCTCAGTTTCCAGACCTTAACTCCATAGAACATCTATGGTTTATTCTCAAGAGGAGGCTTGCAGATTATTCTGAGCCACTCAAAGGGATACTAGAGCTTTGGGAGTGCATATATGTGGTGTGGGACTCTATCAGACCTTAGTCACAAATTAAATAAAATTAAACTTGCAAAGTTTTGAATGGTGGTATATTCGAATAAGCTCTAAAGGATTGGAAAAGCTGCAGAAAAATGAAAATTAAGAAGTTCTTCAAGGTAGGCAGGAGTCAGGTTGGCCTTTTTCCCATAACTGGATGTTGCTCATGTTGTGTTATCAGAAGTATTTAGATTTTATAGGTAAGGAGGTAGTTCTATCATTGAGTAGCCTTGACACTTCTAGAGCATGTACATACAACACATCTTTGTTAATTATGGAATATTAAAAGTGACAGTAAACACTGGCAGCTGAGCACTCAATGGCTCTAAATTTATGCAGCTAATCAGCTATTCTGGAAATATCCACCAGAACTGGAGTTAGTTGATGTTGGGATGAACACAACAGCAAATGTGTTTTCATTATTGTTACTACCTGAACAAATATAAAGAAGATTTTATGCTTCTGCATTTAAGGGCTCAGATATGTGGCACTACATAGATAAAGTTGGTTGTGTCATTAACCAACATAAAAGAGTTTTAGAAGTGACACAACCACTTTTTGTAGTTTAAAGGTGAAGAACATCATCCCAGGAAAGCATCCAGATGTGAGTGAGGTCTGTGGGTTGCAGAATACTTGCAATTGACAATATCTCTGGTGCTGTGTTTGCATTGCATTGAAATCCTGGAATATAAGATGCAAATGTACCAAAGAAGGACTTTGGCTGGCTGAGAGTCTTTGTTCAGAGATCTACAAGTGTAGACTTAGTACAAATACAGGCCACAATAAGGAATACACACCATCACATATGTTATCCCCAGGTAGTGCCAGAGCAAGTTGAAATTTGCTGCTGGTAAAATCAAGCAGTACAGACATCAGCAAATTACCCTTTTATAGACAGGACTATAGGCTTACAGACCACCACAGGGTGGTACAGAGTAAAATTTGAGTGATGAAATGCAAGCAATCAGTATATTATTGCTATTTTAAGTCCTGTACAGAAGAGGACCTTTCTGTACCTTTGTAACAACTGTAGTTGTCTGTAGCTAGCTATACAGCCACCTGCAGCTCTTCTGTGATTTGCTGATGGAGAATCTGTCAGCATAACTACCAGCAGGTAGAGCTCATGTTTAGCAGCAACAAGAATAGCTATGAGAGAAGAATAGAAATAGGGAAGATGAAATGAACTGGCAGAGCTTTCTTGTGTTGACCATCTGGTGCAGGGCATGGATGGAGAATGGATCTGGAAATGAAGCATCTCTAGCATCAATGCAAATGGACAGTTCAAGGCAGTTAGAGCATCCACCAGCATTAGGAGCATTCCTGGGTTAATGCACATAAGGTATGCTTATTGGACAGGCACACTGTTCACCAGAACTGAATTGGCCTTGCAGAAGAACATGGTTATGTATGTAATTTACATTATTTGTCTTCTTAAACATATCTATTCCTTGACAATGACACTCTGAGTACTACTTTGGTGATAAACTATCAGCTTTTTAGTAAGGTTTATTTTATGAAATTGCTGGCATTTGTAATCTGATCTCACCATTCCAGGTCTTAGAACTCACTTGTCATATACTCTACAGACTCTAGCATCTTAGCCTACTCTTGTTATGATCCTCAGTTCTTGAATCCCTCTCACTTCCTCAACCAGAAAATCAATCAGTTGTTGGGGCTGAATGTAGCTCTGATGAAAATCTGATTATGTTACATGGAATTATTCAATGTGATTTTGACTACCTTTTGACCTTTTTCATCTGATAGATGTGTGAACTACTTATTCCAACCATTTTGTGTCTAGAGTATAGAATTTTGTTGCTTTAGCTATACTGGCAAGCAGAACCGTAAAGAAGTTCTTATTGCTATGCTCAAATTATCTGCATTTTTTTGATATTAATCATGGCTTTCAATATGCTGTTGCAGAGCTTAGTTGGCTTTTGCCATTTGAAGCATCCCTCAAGCTTTAGCTTGGATATCAGTACTGCATTGATTAGTGGGTTGAGCCTGCATTTTACAAACTCATGTTTTGCCCTTTTGCCTCTGTCACTTGTCCAGAGGTGTATCATATTGGTGCTGAATATTTTTACATTCTGGCATGCACAAAATTGCTTATTGAGGTAGGTTACCAGTCTATTGCTTATATAGCACCACCACTGGTACCACCAGCCAGTTATACAACACCATTGTGATGTGAAGTGGCATGGAAGTGAAGTGACCTAACAGGACACGACCGTCGGCCTCAACTAACCAAAAGAAAAGGAGGACTAAGAGTGGAGGACCGCGACTTAGGTCACAAAGACACAAGAGGTCGAAGCTGAGGATAGCTCGACTCTTGGCCTGGTTTATATATTGTCTACTACATTAAATACATGAGGCATTAGTGAGCTACATGTGTCTACCATGAGGCGGTCCGGACTAATGATGTCATAGATAAGAGATAAGGAGGTCCAGACCTCTGACGTCATTGATGATGTCATGTCACGTGATCGGTCTAGACCAGTGATGTCATATTACGTAATGCGGTGTGCCACACCGTTGTGATCAGAAAAAGAAGGCGAGTTTGAATATGGTTACAACACTACCCCGTCTTTAGGTTGAGATTCCAGATCAACCAGAGTCATAAAATAGAGTCGCGAATTCTTGGAGAGTTACTCCTTGGACTTTTCTAGGCGCAGCCGGATTTTTTCGATGAAACTCCTTGATGGCCAGAGGAGCGTTGGCAAGATCAGCCGCTGGCTGCCAAGTGGCGTCGCTGACGTCATATCCTTTCCATTTAACCAGGTATGAGAGTCCACGTCTAGTGGAGCGCAAGTCTAGTATAGTTTCTACTTCAAATTCTTTGGAACCATCCTCAGAGATATGCACCGCATCAGGCTTGCTGACTGGCTGTCCAGGCAATTGATCCTTGAAAGGTTTAACACAAGAAATATTGACGGTAGGATGTATTTTGATTCTGGCCGGCAGTTTTAACGTAACGGTATTTGGTGACGTTTTCAAAATGTCAAAGGGTCCGATCCATTTCTGGGTGAGCTTCGCAGAAGCGTAGGGCAATTGTAAATGTTCCGTGGATAACCAGACGGAATCGCCAATATTGTATTCCGGTGCAGCCGATCGCTTCTTTTCAGCCTGCACTTTCATTTTTTCTGCATTCGCGCGAAGAGCGTTTTCTACTTCAGCGTGTGCTTTTCCCAGTTCTGTTTGGAATCGACCTGCGATGGAATTGTCGTGTTTCACTTCGAAACCCATGCGCGGCATATAGTTTCTGGTGACTGCAAAGGGGATGCTACCAGTAGCGCGTGTGACCGTGTTGTTATGTGCGAATTCTGCCATTTTGACGTATTCTGGCCAAGAATCCTGATTCTTGGATACGTAACATCGGAGGTACTGTGCCAGATCGCGGTTTACTCTTTCTGTTTGTCCGTCTGTTTGCGGATGATAGGCCATAGAGAGCTTTTGCTCGATCTTAAGCAACCTGCACAATTCGGTTGTGAAGGCTGAAGAGAATTGCGGTCCTCGGTCTGATACCACTGTTTTTGGCAATCCGTGTTTGCACCATACGTGGTCCCTGAATAATATAGCCAGCTCCTTAGAGTTGATAGATTTAGAACATGGCGTAAACACCACTTCTTTTGAAAATCGATCTATGACCACACAAATGGCGTCTATGCCTTTAACCGTAGGAAACCCAGATATAAAATCAACAGAAATATCCTCCCAGGGATGTTTAGGGATAGGTAACGGTGCGAGTTTTCCTGCCTGAGGACGAGACGATGACTTCGACTGTGCACAAATTTGACAACGATCAACGTATTCATTAATTTCTTTTTTCATCTCAGGCCAAAAGAAATGCTGAGAGATTGTGGATAGGGTTCGCTGTTGACCTGCATGTCCAGCGATAGGTGAATCATGGCATAACGTGAGAAGTTCTATTCTCAATCCAGGAGGTACGAACACGCGATTAGAGTCATTGATAAATACAGATTGTCTTTCGTCGAACCAGCAAGTCACTGACGATGGTATTTTTAGGTTTTTAGACATCTTTTGTAATTTCTCCAGGAAAGGTGATTCTAGGTGTACGTCATTGATGATAACCTGCGGTGGGAGTACCGTGATATTTTCGTTAAGGTTTTGCACAGCATCACCATGGTCGGGTCTTCTTGACAAAGCATCTGCTCTGGCGTTGGTTGACCCAGGTTTATACATTAAGACATAGTTGAACTCCTGCAATGTAGCGTGCCATCAAGCTTGGCGTGGCGATAGGGTTTGTGGTTTTTTCCAATATTCGAGATTTTTGTGGTCTGTCCAGATCTCAAATCGTGGACTTCCAATAAGGTAATGTCACCATTCTTTAAGTGCACGAATAATAGCGGCCATTTCTTTGTCATATATAGGGTAGTTTCGTTCTGCGGCGTCAAAGGAGTGCGAGATAAAAGCGCAAGGTCTCCAGAGACCATCTTCACAGTGTACTGAGAGCACTGCTCCTGTGGCGATGTCTGAAGCGTCGGTTTCTACTCGTAGTTCTTTTGTACTGTCTGGGTATGCGAGTAGTGGTGCTTTTGTAAATTTTTCTTTTAATGTTAAATATGCATCTTCTTGCGCTGGTCCCCAGGACCATGGTACATCCTTTTTGGTCAACTCTGTCAAAGGTTTGGCCATGTGCGCAAAGTTCTCTATGAAACGACGATAATAGTTACAAAGTCCCAGGAACGATTGAACTTGTTTTACTGATTGCGGTTGGGGCCATTCCGCAATAGCTTTTGTTTTATTTTGTTGCATATCTACCCCGTCTTTAGATACGACCATACCCAGATAGTCGACCGTAGATTTAAAGAAAAAACATTTTGAAGGTTTGCAATATAGATCATTATCCCGTAAGACCTGCAAAACTTCGCGAACTTTTTGTGCGTGCTCAGCACGAGACAGACCAGTAGTAAAGACAATAAGATCGTCCAGATAAGCACCAGTATCATCGTAGCGATCGTGAAACAAATCGTCCATCATCGCCTGAAACGTAGCAGGCGCATTTTTGTAACCAAAGTACATGACCAGGGGCTCAAAAGACCCAAAAGGAGTGACGAAGGCACCTTTCCATTCATCACCTTCTTTCATCCGTACGTTAGTGTAACCCCAACGCAGATCTAGCGTAGTAAACATGTCGGCACCACGAAGCCGATCGACCAATTGGTCAATGCGAGGCAATGGATACGCATTTGTAACCGTTCCTTCGTTAAGATAACGGTAATCCATTACCAATCTCTTTTTTCCGTCTTTTTTTGGTATAAAGAACACCGGCGCCGTCTGGGGCGATTTGGATGGTCTAATATAACCTTTTTCCAATTCTCCGTCAAGGAACTTGCGAATTTCCAACAAGTCTGTTTGTGACATAGGGATAACCCGACCTTTCTTTGGTACAAAATCAGGTTGCAAATCGATTGCATGATCCCATGTTTTCCTAAGCGGCATGCGCGTAGATTCTTGTTCAGAAAACACATCCAAGAAATCATGGAATTCACTAGGAACTTCCGTTTTTATTTGCTTTTCTTCTTCCAGAGATATTTTGTTTACGGTCACACCCGTGTAACGGTTAAAGGTCATGGTATGATTTTTCCAATCTATGGATGGGTTATACTGACTAAGAAACTCGTATCCTAAAAACACCGCGTTGGTGGCCAAATTGGATACGTATAACGTTAAAGGAAACGAGTATGCAATTCTATTGCCATCCGTCATTTCTGCATGTACCTGACACACGTGGGTAATTCCTCTTCCCACGTTTGCTGATCCATCAGCGTTCCTGACTTCTATGGGCCTAGCCAATTCTTCGCATGCGATGGCATTGGCCGTAACAAATCCTTGGTCGACAAAACAATGTGTAGCACCGCTGTCGACTAAAGCGGATACCCAGACCGATGATTGGTCATTCCTTCGTAGTTTTAACTCCACTTCTAGAGCGTTTTCTCGTAAGTGCCGTGTCTTATACGGCATCATCCTAATGTGCTGAGGGGTTTCATAATTTAAAGTATTTTTTTGTATTTGTGCGAAATTAAGCACCCAATGTTTTTCTTCCGGGGCCGAGCTCAATTGAGGCTTCGCGGCGGAATATTCGTCTGATGGGCTACCATATCGAGACGATAGTTCGTGCGATGAGAATGAGACAGGCTCATAGTTTTCGTTCTGAGCCATTTTGGCGAGTTCTCGCATATCAAACACTTCATAATTAAAGGACGAAGACAAATCGACAGAATTAATTACAGGAGCGATCTCTTCCCATTCAGGCTCATCATAATACGAATCGAAGACATCCGAAACAGGTATATAGTCCAAAACACTATTTTTTGTATTTAAAGAATTTTCGTAAGAAACAGTACTAAACGAAACATTGTCCAAGACCTCAGACACCCTCATATCTGAAGTCGGCACTAAAAACCCGCCTTGGCACGTGCTTCTACTGCGAGTCGATCTCGCCAGTATGCCTCGGCTTCTTCCGTCATCCAAGCCTGACGGTGGGCTGTAGCCGCTGGTTGCGGTGCTTGTGGGGGCGGGGGCGGAGCGGAGATTTGCTGCTATTGTGGGGGCCAGGATGCAGTGTACCCTGGGTGCTGTGGAGGGAGAGAGGAAACAGCCTCTCGTGCCTCATACAATGCACGGTTTCGGGGGCGGTGTGAAGGATTTGTGGGACACATTGCCCAAATGTGTCCTTTTCTTTGACAACCAAAACAAGTTCGATTGTCGGGGGCGGATGGAGTGCACTGGGTTTGACGATCTATGTCCATTGGAGCACCTTGACCGGGTTGAACACCGGTGGATGTAAATCGTTGTCCCAGCACAGGGGGACGTGGAAGCGGGTGAGCGCTGAAAGGACGAGCGCTGGGCAGTCGAGGTGCAGCGGAGCCGATAGTGGGCCTGGCTAGGGCGATCCTTTCAAATTTTTGATTGATAGCGGTGTACGCCGCTACCAATCCTGTATAATCATCGTCATCGAGCGCTGCGCCATGTAGCTCGTGTTCGATGTGGATCTTGTATTGCACCGCTCTTTTTAGCAGGTGCACTGCTTCTTCGCTGCTGCATTTGGCGTCTGAGAATAACGCCGCAAAGTCCCGCATAAACGTAGTGAAGTCGCCACTTTGTTTTAAATTAAGTAATTTTTTGTAGGCCTCGTGACGAAGAGTGCCTATTACAAAATATGTCGTAAGTTCGGTCTCGATTTCTGCAACCGAGGGCCAATCATCGACATCCTTATCCCCGAATTCTTCAAGCATTTTGATAGCGAACGGGGTGGCATCGCTTATCAAACGGATGACCACTGCGTAGGTTTCTTCGCGGCGATCCAGCTTCTTCACCTTGAGGTAAAGTTTCATTTTGGCCCACCAGAGCCGGAACGTTGTCTTGTTTCCGTCCCATAGGCCGGGATCTCCTATCGTGCGTTTTGCTCTGGTGGTGATGTCGAGCTGAAGGCCCGACAATTGATCGGCAAGGTCGTCGATCTTCTGCGCGATGTTTGGGTTGGACATTTTCGTAGATTAGGAAGGTGGCGGTGGCGGACGGCGAGAAATTCGTAGCCAATGGTGCACATATACTAAAAGGGAAACTCGCTTGCCACTACCACGAAGAGGGCACCACGAGGATTTCGTCTCACGGGGACGAGTCTTGTACGCCGGCTCGGGACCGGAGAGTCGAGGGGGAGGAACCGGGAAACTGCCTGGCTACGGCTGACGTTTTAGTACGCCGAGACTGTAGATCTTACGGAAGAGTCTACTATTCCGCTGGATTGCACTGCCCAGAACAGCTGCACTGACCCACTATGTGCGAAAGGGATTGATCG
>JBBPUL010000651.1:0-16541 GCA_038094675.1 Spongispora temasekensis | reverse complement strand
GCTATCTCTCAGGCTATTCAGCTATGTAAAGAAGAGGAGAACAAACCTGAAGATCAAAGACAAAGCATGCGAGAAATATGCAAGAAGGTCGAGGAGGAGTGGGAGAAAAAAAAGAAGAAGGTGAGAGAGAGTAAGTAAGGATACAGTCTGGCGGTGGCTTAAGGGTGGAAGAAGTTCACATCAGTTCAACATGGAGATGAAATCTTGGCTTACCAAAGAGGAGGAAGACAACATGGTCAAGTTCTGCCTTGACTATGCTTCACGAGGGTTACCGCTCAGCCACAGCTCATTCAGGCTACACGCCAACTCAATCTTGAGAGCCTGCCTTGGTGACAGCTTTCCAGAGTCAGGGGTTGGCCAGAATTGGACAGACCACTTTGTTGAACATCATTCTGATCAGTTGGTGCACTACTGGAGCTCTTCTCTCGACACTTGCCATGGTTATGCTGTCAACCCAAATACACATCAAGTGTCATGACCATGACAACTCCGCCGCTTAATAAGCCTTCTCTGCTTCTATTCTGACTCAACTCCATTTTCTTTCATACTTAGACATTTCTTTCTATTCTTTCTTATCCAACTCCGAGTCTGATATGTATCACGTGACTGGTATTTACTTATCCGGTTGCCTACTGATCGGTGACTGTGCTTCCTCCCCACATTTCTATGACATCATTTCATTGATCCATTATTCAGCTTCTTTCTATACCTGCATTACAAAGTCTCTTTCTAATCTTTGTCATCTATGTACTCTGCCTTTGACTACCATTAGTACTGCCTCCGATGCTTTGTATAAATACTCTCTCTCACTGAGGACTTACTCCTCAGTTCAAATATCATCTTATTATAAAGTCTCTTCTCTTCTCTTATCTTCAAAAACTACCTCTTTGACGAATCCCGCCTTCGTCCTCAGTCTCCCTCCTCCCAAATCCTAAGTCCGAGGACTGGGATCGCTCCAGGGTGCAGCACTCCATCTTAGTTGCTGAAGCCAAGTCCTCATCCCTCCAAACTCTGAACTCCCTTTTTTCTATTCTGCCTCCTGCTCTCATTGGAGATAAGCAGAGTAGATCAGACCTTGACATCAAGCATGGTTCAAGCTTCTCAGAGATACAATCAAGACATACCAAATTGAAGAAGGATGCTTGTGGGCAGCAGATGAGATGGGGTTTCAACCTGGTGGAGGAGTCAAAGAATGGGTCCTGGGTCCAGTGGGGGCAAAACTACAATATCAGCAATGTGATGGCAACTGAGAGAATATAACTGTGATAGTGACGATCTGTTTTGATGAATAAAAGCTTCCACCAATAGTGATCTATAGAGGTCAACACTTTTCAACAGAGTGGCATCGAAATAACTCTTTGAATGCAAGGTAAGCATTCAAACCAAGTAAAATATTATCTACTCACTTGCATAGTATCGCTGTAGAGAGCGGTGCATCTCTATGTTTATATCTGGTGTTTTTCAGTGTCTGGATGTGTCTTCCATACCTTTACATTTTCCCCTCCTTCATACCATACATTCCTGTCCTTTTCTTTTGTTGACTGATGCTCCGACCGGCCTGCCAACTCGTCGGCCTGGTCTTAGCATGACCAGTCCATATGCTTAAGACTGGCTGGTCTCACTGGCCAATGTAATGATGTACTGGTCAGTGTTTTTTAGCACCACGGCATACCTTTTCATAGTATTTCATAACTTTTATTTCTGTTTCAGAGTCTAATCTCTTATGTACTAAGTCACAGGAATGCCCTGACTATAAAAGATGTACGTGTCATTTTTAATGACAGTTTTCTGCCCATCACAAGACTCACCATCAGCACTATCACTGCCTCTGTACTGCTACCACTCACTGTCACCATTCACAATGACTACAACATTCTCCTCCTTGCTTTTGCACTCTTCTTTTACTCCCCAATGATTGGCCTATCAGTCTATGCTCGGATCACTGCACATTTACTCCAGACTTCCTCCAGACTATTAGTTAGGTTGACCGGACTTCTTTCTGACCTTCATTCCTTGCTCCAGAGTCCCTTGGGCAAACATATTGCCACCCACATCATACCCCCATAGCACAGGGATCCTCTTCCAGACCATCCCACTGCTACCTTAAGTTCTACAACTGGAGTCCACCACGAGGGACTCACAAAGGGGTTCCAGATGAAGTCTTCGATCGACTGCGCAATGCCTAGAACTCGAAAATTTGCTGGATCAGTTCCGTCAATTGCAAATCAAAGAAGATTTGCCCCTCCTCATTCCTGTTTCCCCTCAGAATGCTAGGCATAACCAGTTAGCCTCCCAGAGGTTTCCAGGCTTGACCTTAGCCCATCATTGGAGGAATATTCAGCTAGTCCACCACTTACAGGGAGCCATTCCGATTTGCCCAGCAAATCCTGTCTCCATTCTTCCATGCCACCACTAATTCCTGCACTGCCACCTGCCTCTCTAGGTGAATCGAATACCGACCATCACCAGCAACTGGAAATTTTAGCTGACTAAGCTAATTTTAGTGATTTCATATCCGGTGCATTTATTGAAAGCACACTGCTGCACCAGAGGATTTTATCTATCTCCCCGTTTTCATCACCTCTCACATCACTCTCCTCGGAACATTCGATTTCTCCCCAGTCGACTACTTTGAGTCCATCTACCGCATCTCTCTCATACCTTTTGGATCCTACCACCACCTCATATCTCGATATCCCACTTCCACCAGCTCTTACGCAGGTATCACCAATCTCACCATCCTCCACTATCATATCATCAAGCATATCATCCAATCCACTACTACTCGCACTGCTGCCCATCCCACCTCCTATCTGACTGCAATCATCAGCTCCCATTCCCCCATGACTTATACCGCCGCTTCCTATCCCACAGCCGCCAATGGCCAATCAACCCATTCAGATGCCCCTCAGAGGCACAACTCATGTGCCCACATTTAGTGGCAAAGCAACCATGCTTCTCCAGTTCATAGAGGACATGGAGAAGCTGGCTGATGCCGCAGGTCTCACCAATGCCCAGAAGATCCGGGCTATAACATGCTATGCTAGACAAGAAGAGTCCAAGTGTTGGTGACAGCTCACAGAGTACATGGTGAACCCAGCCATCTGGGCCAATTTTATCACTGCCATCAAGAAACTATACCCTGGTTGTGAAAGCAATAGGTACACATTCGCTGACCTCCAAAAACTTGTCTGGAAGACTCGCGCATCGTCGCTGGGGTCTCTTGAAGAGTTTGGAACTTACAGATGCCAATACCAGGCGATCACTACCTCACTTACCAATATGAGACAGATCTCGGATCTCGATTGGGATGCTTGGTTTTTATTGGGACTACCAGAGTCACTCGAGCAACAAGTCTGCCACCGCCTCATGATCACTAAGATGGCTCACCATCCCAGAAAGCCATATCTGCTCATCGATGCAGTAGAAGCAACGGAATTCATGTTATCTGCCACCCCTCTCACTTATATGTCATCTACCACCCCGATTGCTACTGGTCAGGCCCCGTGGGTCTCATCGATGGCACCGCCGTCCTTCGCCGTACCGACACCATCCACGACTCAGACCGCTGTCCCCATTGTTGTTAAGCAGGAACAGGTGGCCATGCAGTGGACTCAACACCATGCCTGTGCCTTCTGCGATGACATCAACCATTTTATGAGCAATTGTCCCCATGTCGATGGCTACCTCCAGTCCGGTCATGCCATTCATGGTACCGACGGCTGACTATGTATGCCTAATGGTAATTGTATCCCACGTGTCCCCAGAACCAAGTGCCTTAAAGAGTGCCTGGTGAAGTGACCTAACAGGACACTACCGTCGGCCTCTACTAACCACGAGAAAGAAGGGACTAAGAATGGGGGACCGCGACTTAGGTCACAAAGACACAAGAGGTCGAAGCTGAGGACAGCTCGACTCTTGGCCTGGTTTATATATTGTCTACTTTATTAAATACATGAGGTATGACTAAGCTACATGTGTCTAACATGAGGCAGTCTAGACTACTGACGTCATAGATAAGCGATAAGGAGGTCTAGACCTCTGATGTCATTGATGATATCATGTCACGTGATCAGTCTAGACCAGTGACGTCATATTACGTAAAGCGGTGTGCCATACCATTGAGATCAGAAAAAGTAGGCGAGTTTGAATATGATTACAACACTACCCCGTCTTTAGGTTGAGATTCCAGATCAACCGGAAGCATAAAATAACGATGCAAATTCGTGGAGAGTTACTCCTTGGACTTTTCTGGGCGCAGCCGGATTTTTTCGGTGGAACTCCTTTATGGCCAGAGGAGCATTAACGAGATCAGCAGCTGGCTGCCATGTTGCGTCGCTGACGTCATATCCTTTCCATTTAACCAAGTATGAAAGTCCACGTCGAGTGGAGTGCGAGTCGAGAATGGAGTCTACTTCAAATTCCTCAGAACCATCTTCAGATATATGCACCGCATCAGGCTTGCTGACTGGTTGTCCGGGTAATTGATCTTTAAATGGTTTAACACGGGAAATATTGACCGTAGGATGTATTTTTATTCTGGCCGGCAGCTTAAGTGTAACCATGTTAGGTGACGTTTTCAAAACTTTGAACGGTCCAATCCATTTCTGTGTGAGCTTCGCGGAAGCATAGGGTAATTGTAGATGTTCCGTAGATAACCAGATGGAATCGCCGACAGTGTATTCTGGTGCAGCTGATCTTTTCTTTTCTGCCTGCACTTTCATTTTTTCTGCATTAGCGCGAAGAGCGTTTTCTACTTCGGCATGTGCTTTTCCTAACTCTGTTTGGAATCGTCCTGCGATGGAGGTATCATGTTTAATCTCGAAGCCCATGCGCGGCATGTAATTCCGAGTGACAGCGAATGGAATGCTACCAGTAGCACGTGTGACTGTATTATTATGGGCAAATTCTGCCATTTTGATGTATTCTGGCCAAGATTCCTGATTCTTGGACACATAACATCGGAGATATTGTGCAAGATCGCGATTTACTCTTTCAGTTTGTCCGTCTGTCTGTGGATGGTATGCTGTAGAGAGCTTTTGCTTGATCTTCAGTAATTTGCACAATTCAGTTGTGAAGGCTGAAGAGAATTGTGGTCCTCGATCCGATACTACTGTTTTTGGCAACCCATGTTTGCACCACACATGATCTCTAAATAGAATAGCCAGATCTTTCGAGTTAATAGATTTAGAACATGGTGTAAACACCACTTCTTTTGAGAATCGATCCACGACTACACAGATGGCATCTAGGCCATTTACTGCGGGGAATCCAGAAATGAAGTCAACTGATATATCCTCCCAGGGATGTTTAGGAATGGGTAACGGCACTAATTTTCCTGCCGGAGGTCGCGACGAGACTTTAGATTGCGCGCAGATTTGACAACGATCAACATATTCATTAATTTCCTTCTTCATCTCTGGCCAGAAGAAATGTTGGGAGATGGTAGATAAGGTTCGTTGTTGTCCGGCATGTCCGGTGATCGGAGAGTCATGGCATAAAGTTAGAAGCTCTATCCTCAGTCCAGGAGGTACATAAACGCGATTTGAGTCATTGATAAATACAGACTGATTTTTGTCGAACCAACAAGTGACTGACGATGGTATTTTTAAGTTTTTTGACATTTTCTGTAGTTTCTCCAGGAAAGGGGATTCGAGATGTACGTCATTGATGATAACCTGCAGTGGTAAAACTGTGATGTTTTCATTTAGGTTCTGCACTGCATCACCATGATCAGGTCTTCTGGATAAAGCATCGGCTCTAGCGTTGGTGGATCCCAGCTTATAGATAAGAACATAGTTGTATTCCTGCAACGTGGCGTGCCATCGTGCTTGGCGTGGCAATAAGGTCTGTGGCTTTTTCCAGTATTCTAGATTCTTATGGTCTGTCCAGATTTCAAATCGTGTACTGCCAATAAGATAGTGATGCCATTCTTTTAATGCACGAATTATGGCTGCCATTTCTTTGTCATAGATAGGATAGTTATGTTCTGCAGCATCGAATGAATGAGAAATAAATGCACAGGGTCTCCAGAGGCCATCTTCGCAGTGTACTGAGAGCACTGCTCCCGTAGCAATGTCTGATGCATCTGTTTCGACCCTTAACTCTTTTGTACTGTCTGGGTATGTGAGTAGTGGGGCTTTCGTGAATTTTTCTTTTAAAGTTAAGTACGCGTCTTCTTGTGCTGGTCCCCAGGACCATGGTACATCTTTCTTGGTCAACTCCGTCAATGGTTTGGCTGTGTGCGCGAAGTTCTCGATAAAACGTCGATAATAATTGCAAAGTCCTAAAAATGATTGGACTTGCTTTACAGATTGCGGTTGGGGCCATTCCGCAATTGCTTTTGTTTTGTTTTTCTGCATATCTACCCTGTCTTTAGATACGACCATACCCAGATAGTCGACAGTCGATTTAAAAAAGAAACATTTGGACGGTTTGCAATAAAGGTCATTATCCCGTAACACCTGCAAGACCTCGCGAACTTTTTGCGCGTGCGCAGCACGAGATAACCCAGTGGTGAAGACAATAAGATCGTCCAGATAAGCACCAGTGTCATCATAGCGATCGTGGAATAAATCGTCCATCATAGCCTGAAACGTAGCAGGCGCATTTTTGTAACCAAAGTACATAACCAGGGGTTCAAATGACCCAAAGGGAGTAACGAAAGCTCCTTTCCATTCGTCACCTTCCTTCATTCGTACATTGGTGTATCCCCAACGAAGATCTAGCATGGTAAACATGTCGGCACCATGAAGCCGATCAACCAGTTGGTCAATTTGAGGCAATGGATACGCATTGGTAATCGTGCCCTCATTAAGGTAGCGATAATCCATTACCAGCCTCTTTTTTCCGTCTTTTTTGGGTATGAAGAACACAGGCGCCGTCTGGGGCGACTTAGAAGGCCTAATATACCCTTTTTCGAGTTCGCCGTCGAGGAATTTACGAATTTCAAGTAAATCTGTTTGTGACATGGGGATAACACGACCCTTTTTTGGTACGAAATCTGGTTGCAAGTCAATTGCATGGTCCCATGTCTTACGAAGTGGCATGTGTGTAGATTCCTGCTCTGAAAACACATCCAAGAAGTCGTGGAATTCGCTAGGAACTTCCGTCATTATTTGTTTTTGTTCTTCCAGAGATATTTTGTTGATGCCCACAGTATCGTAACGCGGAAATGACATAGTATGATTTCTCCAATCTATGGATGGGTTGTACTCTTTAAGGAACTCGTATCCTAGGAAAACAGCATTTGTGGCTAAATTGGATACATAGAGTGTTAAAGGGAAAGAATATGCAATCCTGTTGCCATTGATCATCTCTGCATGAACCTGACAAACATGTGTGATTCCTCTTCCCACGTTTGCTGATCCATCTGCATTCCTGACTTCAATTGGTCTGGCCAGTTCTTCGCAAGCGATGGCGTTGGCCATAATGAATCCTTGGTTGACAAAACAGTGAGTAGCGCCGCTGTCGACTAAAGCAGACACCCAGACCGATGATTGGTCATTCCTTCGTAGTTTTAACTCCACTTCTAGAGCATTTTCCCGTAAGTGCTGTGTCTTATACAGCATCATTCTGATGTGTTGAGGGGTTTCATATATAACGTCGTTTTTTTGTATTTGTGCGAAATTAAGCACCCAATGTTTTTCTTCCGGGGCCGAGCTCAAATGAGACTTCGCAATGGAATATTCGTCTGATGGGCTACCATATCGAGATGACAGTTCGTGTGATGGGAACGAGACAGGCTCATAGTTTTCGTCTTGAGCCATTTTGGCAAGTTCCCGCATATCAAACACTTCATAATTAAAAGAGGAGGACAAATCAACAGAATTAATTACTGGTGCAATTTCTTCCCATTCGGGTTCATCATAATACGAGTCAAAAACTTCCAAAACTGGTACATAGTCCGAAACACTATTTTTTGTATTTAAAACATTTTCGTAAGTAGAATTAGAATGAAAAGAAACATTGTCCGAGACCTCAGACACCCTCATATCTGAAGTCGGCACTAAAAACCTGCCTTGGCGCGTGCTTCGACTGCGAGCCGATCTCGCCAGTATGCTTCGGCTTCTTCCGTCATCCAAGCTTGACGGTGGGCTGTAGCCGCTGGTTGCGGCGCTTGTGGGGGCGGGGGCGGCACAGAAACTTGCTGCTGTTGGGGGTGCCAGGATGCAGTGTACCCTGGGGCTTGAGGAGGAAGAGAGGAAACTGCCTCTCATGCCTCATACAAAGCGCGATTTCTAGGGCGGTGGGAAGGATTGGTGGGACACATTGCCCAAATGTGGCCTTTTCTTTGACAACCGAAACAAGTCCAATTGTCTGGAGTGGACGGTGTGCATGGGGTCTGGCGATCTATCTCCATAGGAGCGCCTTGTCCGGGTTGGATACCGGTTGGAGTAAATCTTTGCCCCGGCACCGGGGGACGCAGGAGAGGGCGGGCACCGAAAGAACGAGCACTAGGAGCACGAGGAGTGGAGGGGCCGATAGTAGGCCTTGCCAGGGCAATTCTTTCGAACTTCTGGTTAATGGCAGTATATGCCTCAACCAGTCCCTTGTAGTCATCATCATCGAGCGCTGTGCCATGCAATTCGTGCTCGATGTGAATTTTGTATTGTACCGCCCTTTTTAGCAAGTGCACTGCTTCCTTGTTGCTACATTTGGCATCCGAGAAGAGCGCCGAGAAATCCCGCATAAAGATGGTGAAGTCACCAGTTTGTTTTAAGTTTAACAATTTTTTATAGGCCTCGTGGCGAAGCGTGCCTATAACGAAGTATGTAGTAATTTCTTTTTCTAGAACATCGATGGCTGGCCAGTCAGGAGCATCTTTATCCCCAAATTCTTCGAGCGTGCTGATAGCGAATGGGGCGGCGTCGCCTATCAAGCGGGTTACCACCGCATACGTTGCTTCGCGTTGGTCTAGGCTCTTGACTTTCAGGTACAACTTCATCTTGGCCCACCAGAGCCGGAACATTGCCTTGTTCCCGTCCCATAGGCCGGGATCTCCGATTGTTCGCTTGGCTCTGGTGGTGACGTCGAGTTGAAGACCCGACAGCTGATCCGCCAGATCGTCGATCTTCTGGGAGATGGCGGTGTTCAACATTTTCGAAAATTACAAATTCTGCAGTGGCTGCGTAGGGGTTGGAGGAAGTGGGAGTAGTGCGGCGAGCGTCAAAAAACAATTGAAGAAGTTGGGGAGGAACGTTTGCTGCTTCTAATTGGAAGCTTGTGTTTCCTGTCCAATCCCACTCAGGTTTGGGGGCTACTTTGCGGATGGCGAGGAACTCGTAGCTGATGGTGCACATAAACTAAAAGGGAAACCTGCTTGCCACTACCACGAAGAGGGCTCTACAGGGGTTTCGTCTCACGAGGACGAGTCTTGTATGCCGGCTCGGGACCAGAGAGTCGAAGGGGGAGGAACCGGGGAACTGCCTGGCTACGGCTGACGTTTTAGTACGCCGAGACTGCAGATCTTTCGGAAGAGACTGCGATTCTGCTGGATTGCACTGCCCAGAACAGCTGCACTGACCCACTATGTGCGATAGGGATTGATTATTACTTGTTGGCAACCAAGCGTGTCCTCTCGAATGAGGTCTAAGCCTTGGCAAAGCGAACCAACTATAGCGCCCGACGTGCGCAGCTCAAACGGTTTTGTATAGGAGTCGTTGTCTCCTAGCTGTCACGTAGCAAACGCGTTCCCAATAGAACGATGACCACTTTACGCCTGTGGATTGGCTTTCCGACAGCGAGTAAAAGACGACGAGTGGGGCACTTATGTATCCGGCGCTAAACAGAGGCGGACGTATGGGCAGCTTCGACCTAATGAAGTGACCTAACAGGACACTACCATTGGCCTCTACTAACCACGAGAAAGAAGGGACTAAGGATGGGGGACCGCGACTTAGGTCACAAAGACACAAGAGGTCGAAGCTGAGGACAGCTCGACTCTTGGCCTGGTTTATATATTGTCTACTTTATTAAATACATGAGGTATGACTAAGCTACATGTGTCTAACATGAGGCAGTCTAGACTACTGACGTCATAGATAAGCGATAAGGAGGTCTAGACCTCTGATGTCATTGATGATATTATGTCACGTGATCAGTCTAGACCAGTGACGTCATATTACGTAAAGCGGTGTGCCATACCGTTGAGATCAGAAAAAGTAGGCGAGTTTGAATATGATTACAACACCTGGACTGCCTTGTCACTACTGCTCCTGCTGCCTCTTCATCCACCATCACCACTGGCATCATGTTCCTCACACACTTTGACACCGACGCCATCCTCAACATTGAACCTGCCATCTTCCTCACCAAGTTGGACTCAGATGGGGAAGCTATTGAAGAACTAGACACTTTGGAACTGGACTTCCAGAGTTATCTTGTGAATGCCTGAGCTGCCTTCCAGGCAGACAAGAAGGACAAAGGGAAGCGCATCTGCTTCGATGGCATTGAAATCTCAGTCTGCAAAACATCCAATGCAGCCCCATGTGCAACTGCTATAGCCAAAGAGATCATTTCGCCAGCAGTCAAGACAGCTAGAGCCACCATGCCTGGATCATCAAAGAATCCAACCACCGTTCCACGCCCACATACGCCAGCGTCTACTGCTGGCAAAAATAACACTCCTTTTCATATGAACAATGCTAACCCTCCTTCTGCCCCCACAATGGGTCAATTTAGATATGCCTTTCATTTAGAAGATGAGACCACTCCTAAGCGAGTCCTAGACCAGGTTCTCTCGGCAACTGTGCTAACTGTTGCTCCAGAGTTTCGCAAACAACTCAAGGAGCTTTCAACCTCTAAATGTATTCCTGTTGCCACTCACGCTATACAGGTCAATGAGCTCACCGGTCATAACCAGGGCTCTATTGAATGAGAATTTGGAGACCGGGTTCTTTGAAACGAGGATGGTCTTATCATTGCTCACCATAGCATACCCCTCCGCGCCATCGAGGCAAAGATTGTTGGAACAGGATGGACTCTTTTGGACGTCTTGGACTTGGGCTCCAAGATCGTTGCCATGCCTAAGTGGGTGTGGAAAACCCTCAGACTACCAGTCCAATCGGATCACGTCCTGACCATGATGAATGCCGATGCCAGTACCAACAACACAATTGGTGTCATCGAAAACCTCCGATTTGACTTTGGTGTCGGCGAAGTCTGCCTACAGGTCCAAGTGGTGCCTCACACCAACTTCAATCTTCTGCTCGGATGGCCGTTTCAATGTCTTATGAGCTCATCAATGACTGACTTGCCAGACGGGGCCCAGATGCTCTGGCTCTGTGACCCAAACACCGATAAAGTATTCATGCTGCCAGCTCACCCTTGGACTGAGGGCTGTCCATGGTGCAAGCACAGACAGTTGTGCTCAAACCATCAGTCCATTATAGAGATGGAGATGGGTTTTTAGGTACTGATGATCCACCAAGAGGTTGGGGAGAGCCCTACATTAACAACCCTGTTCAGCCCACATCGTCACATGTTTTTTTTTTCCTTCAAACTGTACTACCGGCTCTTCACCGGACTATAATATGCAACTTCCATTTTCCGCTGCCTCATTTCTTTCTTCCACTCAATCTGTCTTGTCCCTTCCTCATATTTCTGCATTTGCTTCTGTTTTCGCTTATGACATCAGCTCGCATTCTTTCACATATAAGCTGGTAGCAAAAAAGATCCGACCAGTCACTGCTTCACTCAATGAAGAGTATCACGTACTGCGTCATCTACCTAATGACCCACTTGCCAGACTCATTCCTTTACCTACGCACCCTCCTTGCTTTGTTCCCGGACTTCATTTCACACAGGAATGTGCCGATTCCCTCAACCTTGACCCAGCCAAGTGGCTTTGGCCCGAAGAAGTCAAGCTGGTTCGATGGGTCATGTGAAACCACGAAACTGCTTTCACGTGGGTGCTGACTGAGCGTGGAAGGCTCAATGAGCACTACTTTCTGCCAGTCAAGATACCAACCATCCTGCACATGCCTTGGGTCCTTTGTAATATACCCATCCCACCAGCATCTTGGGACCAAGTTATTCAAATCATCAAAGACCAGATTGCCTCTGGTATCTATGAACCGTCCGCTGCCACCTACCAGTCTCGCTGGTTCTGCATCCTCAAAGGAGATGGAAAATCCCTCCATCTAGTCCACGACCTGCAGCTGCTCAATGTGGTCACCATCCGCGATTCATCCATGCTGCCGTTTGTCGAGCACCTCGCTGAGTCGTTTGGAGGTTATGCAGTCTATGGTATGATGGACCTGTTCGCTGGTTATGATCAGCGGCCAATACATGTGGAGTTGCATGACATGACTACCTTCAATAGTCCTCTTGGACCCTATCATCTCACCACTCTCCCGATGGGGCATACTAATGCTATGCAGATTTACCAGGCTGATGTGGCTTTCATCCTCTGAGATGAAATCCCATACCATACCATGCCATTCATCAACGATTTGCCAATCAAGACCGAGACTACCTGTTATCAAAGACCAGATGGCTCATATGAGATGATCCCGGAAAACCTGGGAATTTGAAAATTCATTTGGAATCACCTGACCATTGTCCACAGGATACTTCAATGGCTGCAGAACATTAATGTGATAGTCTCCACCAAGAAGTTTGTGCTTGCTGCACTGGATGCTACCATCGTCGGGCACAAGTGCATGTTCGCTGGTCATGTTCCGCATGAAGCCAAAGTCCAAAAGATTCAGGACTGGCCAGAATGCAAGATGCTGACACAAGTCCACGGGTTCTTAGGGACCTGTGGGGTGGTTCATATCTTTATCTGAAATTTTGCTACCATAGCTTGACTGCTTGTCAATCTGATGCAGAAAGGCATTCCTTTCGAATGGGGTGAAGCACAACATGAAGCCATGACTTGTCTCAAGGACAAGATCATAAAGTCTGGGTCAGTAACATCCATGTACTCTGCTATCCACTGCACACCACACACATCTATCAAGCCCTCGATGTCAGGATTTTTGGAGTTCTGAAGCATTACTGGACTCTTGAACGGGATCAGTACATAAAGGACACCCAACAGAAAGTTGGAAAAGGAAACTTCTTACCCATATATGCTCATGCACATGAAAAAGCCCTTACCCAGGACAATCCAGGCAGCATTCCAAAAAGCAGGTGTTTGGCCTCTAAATCCTAATGCTATTCAAGCAGCTATAAAACATTATGCATAGGTCATATGCCACTTCCGCAGTCCAGTCCAGTCCAGTCCATGCAGTCACACAGGCCATTTGTCAATACCAAGCAGATAAGGCATCGGGAGCATCCAACATGACAGTTACAGACTCAGATCATCTCGATACATGGAATCTCACCATTAGCAATGCAGTGGAGGCACTAGGATCAACATTGGCATCATTTCTTGTGGAAGAAACACTCCTTACCTCTTCAAATCAGTTGCCTACACCCCAACTGTTGCAGCTTTCACCTACCCACAAACAGAAACACACATTTTTAGACTGGGAGCCTGAAAATGAACTGGAACATGCCTACCAGTTAGCCCTACTGCAGTCTTGTGCATGTGAAGATGAGTACAAAGCATCCACCATTGGGTTACAGTCTGCACTCATGCTACAGTCCCTACACTGCAGAAGAATGATGGGTCAATTAGCTGCTCAGGAAGAAAAGCAAACTGAAGGAAAGAAGAAGAGAAAACTTATGGGTAATGGAATGCCCTGGCTGCTGTCTGGGGATGCTTTCTACAATTGAGTCATTGAGTTTGACAAAGCCACCGCTGACGAAGAAGCACGGCATGAGAGTTGGAATAAACAAAGGGAATGTTGAGCTGAGGCAATGGGAATCTGGAAAGAGGCAGAGAATGAGCAGAGAAAGTGAAACCGGGACCAAAAGGAAGTGCACAAGGAGGAACTTGAGGCCTGGAAATCAGAGAGAGATCTGGCAAAGTTGGAGGGGTGGAAGCCATGTTGGGGTCAGCCAAAGCTTGGGAAACTTGAGAAATCACTGCCTAAGCCAACCTTCAAGAGTAACAACAACAGCGATGGTGGGGAAGATGATGAATCTGATGGTGATAGCGCAGATGAACCCTCTTAGATAATCATGTCACATAGATTTCCCTTTTTTGAACTGGCACAAGTGGTGGTGCTGCACTGATAAGACACGAATATTTCACACCTTTCTATAGAACACAAAACACTCTCGATGCTCTCAAAAATCGATGCAGACCTTGCTAATGTACATAAGAACATATTTGTAGTGTGCGATGGACATATTTTTTGTATTTATACATCTGTAAAAAATCCAAATGCTACCAGGTGCTATATAGTACATATAGTCCTGGTAGACCCCATAGTCTTCCCCCTACTATATTGCACTACATAGATGCTTGTGTTCTTGACCAGTGCTACCATATGCAGTGGTAGAAAACTGTAGTGCATGCTCCATAGCACTATATAGCTCACTGTAGTCAATGTAACGAACTGCAGTAATGCTACCAGAGACATGGTAGCACTCCATAGCACATGGAAGTAGTTCCTGTAGCAAACCGTAGCATTGATTGACAATGCATGCTACTGGGGACATGGTAGCACTACAAAATGGCACGAATCTACAGGACCTTACTATACCAATGATGACACCATCATCAACACACCTACTCCTCAATCTCACCTTCATCTGACCCACTGATCTCATCCTCGATGTCCTGCTTGGACAGGGTATCTTCCTTCATCCACCACCCACTCTGCTCTTCTTCCTCGATCTCATTAATCCCACCACTTTTCTGTCTGAATTCCTGGATTGCATCCTGGATAACATCATCAGTGATCGCAATCAGCATGTTAGTATTCTGTTCATCATCATCAACACCCGCACTCAACCTGCACTCAATCAGTGGGTGCCATAAATCACTCAAACAGCAATCCATCCACCTTACCTCCCACTCTCAAAGACCTCCTTGAGGATCTTTGCAAGGATACTCTGTTTCTTTGTTTGCTCATCGAAGTAGTTGAGTGTTTTCAGGTGTTGCTTGTAGAGCGGTTTGTATTCATCTACTTTGAAATGGATTGATTCATGCTTTCCCGTGGTCCATTCATCGAGCGCACACTCGATCTATTTTTATTGTATTAGCAGTGCTTGTCCAGCCAACTTCACACACTTATCACTGTAAGTGTCAGTGCAAATCCAACTCGTGGAAATGGATTGTAGTACTCTGGCCATTTGATTCCCTCATTGTCTTTCTTCTTGAAGAGAATTTCATTAATGATAAGCTGGATCACATCATTCCTGTAGATACCAGTGGGGCAAGGAAGAAGTTCCTGAACATCAAACATGACCAGTCAAGTTGTAAAATATATACTGAACATCAATACTTACACGGAAAGCAAACCCCGACTTGTGCTTTAGCTTAATCACAAGCCTCCAGTTGTTCTCCTTGGTAGCCACACTGTCTCCCATTTTGAACCCATATGACAAGGCAATGAATGTCTTCGCTTTTGATTTGAATTGCCCCCGTAGATGGGAACCACGCGCTGTAATATAAAATATATTGAGTGATGAGTGTGCTACTCAGTTTACACTTACGATCTTGATCTTGCCAGGATCTACAGTGACCTCAAAAACCCTTTCCATACTAACCCCAACAGCAGTGTGCACAGCGCACTGCCAATCACTGCGGGAATTTCGCTTAGCTTGGGTGGGGATATAAATAGAACATACTCTTGGCTACAAAATCGCTCCCTGGGTCATGTGATTTGGTTCACACACTATAGAGATATGACCATTCTAAGACAGCCATGTTATGGAAAGGGTTTTTGAGCTTTTGAATTTACAGGGGTATTTGGATATTATTAGTACTTGGTATAGCCTCCTTTTGCTCTAAACACTGCCTGAACCCTTCTAGGCATGCTTTCAATCAATTTCTGACACTCCTCAACTAGTATCCTATCCCATTCCACCTGAACTCTTTCCCACAACTCATGAATTCCTCTAGGAGGGTTTTCATGCTCTGCAAGCCTCCTTTTCAGCCATTCTCACAGATGTTCTATAGGATCCAAGTCAGGAGACTGTGCAGGCCAAACTATTGTCCCAAATTCCTGCTCTTCTAGCCACTCCTTGACCTTCTTGCAGGTGTGCTTGGGATCATTGTCTTGCTAAAAGATGGTATCAGGAGAATGAAAACTATAATACTCCAGTGTTTGCTGGAGCTCATCCTTCAAAATCTGAAGGTAGAGGTCTCCATCCATCCTACCATCAATCTTGGAAGCAAATCCCACTCCCTTCCAAGTCATACAGCCCCACATCATCAAAGAACCCCCTCCAAACTTGAGGGTCTCATCTACTAGCCTATCACTGAGCCCTTCACCTGATCTTTTCCAAGCCCATTTGCACCCATCTGACCCTAGGCGATTGATTTTGGTCTCATCAGATCATATTACCCTTTTTCAGTCCTCTATAGTCCAATCCTTATGAGCATAAGCAAAATCCAAATGAGCCTTGTGATGTCTAGCTGAGAGAATAGGGCATTTGGACTTGACCACAGCCTTCATACCAGATTTCTTTAAGTG
>JBBPUL010000650.1:0-16549 GCA_038094675.1 Spongispora temasekensis | reverse complement strand
CATCGTCGCTGTTATGTGTCACTGCCCCCCCCCTCATTCTCCCACTCCTACCTCACCCTCACCCTCACCCTCACTGCCCCCATTGCTCCCTCGCCTCCTCACCCTCCTGCTTGTACCATCAGTGCATAGCAGCAACTGCGCAATGCATGATTGTGTGCATTGCATCGTCGCTGTTATGTGTCACTCCCCGCCCCCTCATTCTCCTGCTCCTACCTCACCCTCACTCTCACTGCCCCCGTTGCTCCCTTGCCTCCTCGCCCTCCTGCTCATACCATCAGCACATATGTAGCAGCAACTGTGCAATGCATGCGATTGACAGCTGCTGCCCACCCCCTCATTCTTCCACTCCCACCTCACCCTTCCTGCCTCACCTTCCCTCTCGCCCTCCCCGTTCTCACTCTTGCCCTGCCATGCTCCCACTCTCACTGTCAGGGTGGGGCAGCGATGACACAGCACATGCAATCGTGTGTACCCTGCAGTTGCTGCCACACCCCATTTCCCCCCTTGCTCTCACCTTCACACTGCTTTGTCGTCCTCACCCAGCCTGCCTTGTTGCCCTCACCCCCCTCAAACACTCACTGCCACTCCCTCACTGCTCTCCCCTCCTCCCCTGGCCCTCATCTTCCCTTTCCCACTCCCACCTCACTGCCCTCATCCTCCCAACACCATGCCTTTCTCAGCAACCCTCTGTTGTGGGTGGCACAACTTGCATGTGACCATGTTAGCATGGTTTGAATCCTTCCCTCTCTTTTGCTCTCCCATTCTGCAGTACCACAACTGTGATACACAATCCCCCCTTCCACCATGGCTCGCACCCACCAAACTGCAAAGAAAACCACTGGAGGCTCCGCCAAACGCATCCTGCTTGCCCAGCTGACACTTTCTCACCAAGGCAATGGTGGGAAACTCATTTCAACCCGAGGAACGAGATCATCGGCGGACATTCAGGTAAGCCAGTGTACTATGTTATCGAGTGTCTGCAAGATGCAATGACTCTGCCTTTTTTTTTTCAGCACTGCTCCCTTTGTCAAGATGGGGGCCGACTCTGGCAGTGCGATGAGCGAGGCTGCGAGTGCACGGTCTGCGCTCGCTGTGTCGAAATCAATGCTGAGGACCTCACCAAGTTGGAGGCCCCAAACGTCAAGTTTCAGTGCATATTGTGCCATTGGAAGATGGGTTGAAAAATGAACAGATCTTACATGGTAAGTAATTGTGGCCTTTCCCCAGGTTCTCTTAACCTTTTTCTTACAGGGCTTTACTATTGATGGTGTGCCTGTCCTCGACAACTTCCTCAAGGTGTGGGGAAATTTTCAAAACGGCCACAAGTGCCACTGTGCTCTCCCCTCCCACTCTCCTCCTCCATTTCCGCCTCTACTCAATCAACCATGTTTTTTTTTTTTTGCCCATTTTACCATGGTGGACTAACTCCTCAGTGAGTACTACCAGGATGACCGACTATGTGTCATCGATGTTCCATTCAATGTTGGGCATGAGCAAGCACGTGACAAGTGGGACTGCAATGCGGCCAAGCTCGTCGTGAGCCTTGGTCGATATTGGCATGTGGTGGCCTTTGTCACCACCCACTCTGACCCTGACACCAGCGACCTCTGGCTTGGACAAGATCAGAACAACGAGGTTTGTGCAACAACAATCAGCAATGTAAGTGGCTCATTTGACAATTTCCACCTGTATTGACTTCGATTTCACAGTGGATGGAGGTTATTCTGGAGCCATTCAAGGCTCAACTTGCTGGCTTGATGTTTTTTTTACTAGCGTGCAGTATTATCAACAACTAGGATGCCTTTGCCAACCTGAGGCAAGGCTTGGCCAGGTACATTTCTCGTTTCAAACTATACATGATGGCTAATAACTAACTATCGTTATACTAGGTTGGGTGTATCAGATGCTCTTGCATTTGATGCAAAGCATCTTTCTGCATTGAATACTGTGGATCTGTTGACGAAACTCACCAAGTCTGTTGTCATTCATGGTTTCAAGTTTACTGAAGCCCTCGAACACTCACTGAGGCACTGTTTAACATTAGGATGACATACTGGCATTGTTCATTTCACCCACGACCACACTATGAAGTACTTGTGGGCACACTGAGACTACCAACCGTGGGGCCAAGTCCTGCCATTGCAGTGCATGCAATGTGGGGTTCTTGACCCATGAGTATCCACATACATCAAGCATCTGGGTGGTTACCGACTCGAATGTAGGAATCGAGACTGTGGTAAGATGCCCAGCCAGGTATTTAAGGAGCCTTATGCATTCCAGGTCGTGCGCCCCGCCAATTCGGTTCTTTTGAGTGTCGGCAAGCAACAAGGTGGGACTGCCAGTGGGTGGGTGAAGGTTGCTGCTTAGATACTATATTTGCAATGGTGTGCCTACTCGTCTAGTGCCAATATTTTTGTTTCTGAGTGTTGCAGTACTATATCTATGGTATGAATAAGTGGGAGTGAAATTCTGCTTTCGCATGTGAGTATCCGGGCGGCAAGTCGCAGATGCAGTACTGTAATTTGCTAGTTGAATGTTCTCACGCAATTTTACCCTCTTCGCCATCAACCACTACCTTCGCATTTATGTCTACAGATTGGCATGTTCTTTTTTTTGAAACTCTTACTGAGTATGTGCAGCAGTACATAGAGGCTCATGAGGACTCGGCCACCCACATACAAATCTTCAAGGATTGCCAGGTGGTGATTACTAATCTGGTTTGCATGAAGATCAAGTAGTTGAACTACCTGAACATCTCCACCTAGTGTGTCCTTCATTTCACTGGGTTCAGCGTATATGTAGCTACTACTGACTGATTGGAAATAAAAATTATAGGTGATCTGGAGGGAATTCCTCCCTTACCTGGAGGATGATGACCAGAAGGATGAAGAAGCTAGATTGGTGCTACAGGAAATCCTGGATCAGAATGGACCCCTGAGGAGCGTGAGGCCGCTGCAAGACCAATGGATGCCGGGAATTACTGGACCTAGTGGGACACCTTTTGCATGGCCCAACAACTTTTTGTAGAAGAGGTTGCTCAGGCTGATGGTTCTCATGACAAGGGAAATAAGAAGACTTTTGGCAATCGCACCATTGCCATCTGGAAATGGTTTAATGAACTTCCCAGGAGTCAAGTGGAGGAAGCTGAGAAGGTGGCGGCAAAGTGGAATTCCAACAGGGCTCCCAACAAAGACAAAATGGCCATGTGAGTTCCCTTGGCTATTTTTAATTTAAGGTTACTTACTTCCTATGCAGCTACCGAAAGAAGAACCTTCGAAATCGAACAGTCGAGTTCATAAAAGCATTACACCGGACAATGGGGGTTCACTGTGTGGTTCTCCAGGGTTATGAGGGTGCTGGTGGTGGCATCAAAGCACTATTGTAGGTGGTTCAATTTTGTTGTACCTTTCTCTCAGCCAACATTTTCTCTAGTATTGAAACAAATAGCAACAGCAAATAAGACCAGCACTTCAAAATCTCGTCCAATGAGTGCAAGGCTTGGGCCAAGCAGGGAGCTGACCTCATCGGGGATTTCTTAACAGTTGAAGGCAAGTACAGTATCTCATAATGACCATATACCTAGCTCTGATAACATGCTACCTACAGACGAGGCCCTGAAGGAGGGGGAGATATCTGGTGAAGATGAAGAGGAGGTCCCTGAGGTCTTGGTAGATGCCTCAGGCCATCCCATCCTTCCAACGTGCTATGCTGTTCACCTGAAGACCTGACAAGATGTCATATGGGAGATTTTTGCCAAAGCATATAGTAAGCACACATTGCCTAGGTTAACCATTATATTTTAATCAGAACTAGTGCGAATCACTGGGTGTGACAAAGTCTGGATCCCTTGGCTAGAGCTGATCAGGTCGCCAACCAAGTATCTGGACTATAAAACCATCCCTCAGGATTTTGAGGTGTTGGACCCCTCAAAGTTGACCAAAATCATGGTCAGCAGGCTCTGGTCCCATTGGGCTGTGTGGGCAAAAATGAAACTGCCCATTCTTAGATTCATCAAGGCCCGAAAGCAAGACCTAGGGCTATCTGTGGAGTTGGAGGTGCCTCAGATTTCCAAAAAAAGGAAGCCCTATGTGGAAGTTGGATCCGATGATAAAGAATCTAGCAGTGGTAAGCAGGATGGTCATGCGGGCAAAGGCAAAGGTGGGGGGATAAGGGCCAGGGGATACCTGAGCCTCTGAGTAGGTCGCCACCCCCTTCCAAGCGTCCTCATCTCTCTGGGCAGCCAGCTGTCCCCAAGGACCAGAGTCCCACTGCAAATAATAAAGACAGGCCAAGGTTTCTGCAAAGCCTGTCCTCTGACCCCTCGTACAAGATTTTATTGGATGATATGTTGACATTGCCAATCTTTGTAAGTTATTTTTTTTCTTAATTAGTTTGCATTCATCTATCACTCTATATTCAAGGGGCCAAAAATATCTTCCCAATGATATCCATGCCAAACGGGATGATTTTTGTAAGCACTGGCTTTGCTTCGCAAGGCAACATTTGCAGATCACAATAAAGGTACCCCTATTGTTCTAGGTTTTGGTTTGCTCTTGCATGAGTGCTGGAGGGCTGTGGAAGTGGATGATGATGATGAGAACTCCCCAAAATTCCTTCATAACTCAATCCTAGGTAAGGAAAGGGCAGAGCAAGTTGTGGAGGTCATAAAGGAGGTAATTGAAAGGTTTTCATCTGGGGTTGCTGGAGAGGGAATGGTGGGTGGCGGCGGTCCTGAGGAGGAACAAACAGCTAAGGCTGCAGAGGTAAAGGCTATGGAGGTTGGGAAAGAAATTACCAAAGCAGGTCAGAAGACACCTGCAACCAGAAAAGACCCTACCCACACTCCTTTGCCAGCACTACCAACTGGTAAGTCATCTTCCACCCAGAAGGTTGACAACCCTATGAGGAATATCTGAAGCCAGAGACAGCATAAGCCTAGTAAGAGGAGTCAGGGATTGGACTATGTATAATGTCTTTAGTATTTGTAATGTCTATCTTGGTTGTAGTCCCGGTCAGACTCATGTCTTTTGCAACCAATGGGGTGGCCAGTATCTGTAATATTGAATGTACTACGTGGTAATGGTACTGGCTGATGCCAAGTTTGTAACTGTTTGAATTTCCTAGTAGTACATTTTGAACATGCAGATTTTCAGTACACCGGCTGGTACCATCCGAGTGATACAAATTGCACGTGCCTGTGGTACTGGCTGTACATACCTATGTTTGATGCAGGCAGCTACTACAATATATATTATACATCTACATGGTACTGGCTATGTAGTTCAAATGCATAGCCAGGCCAGTGATACAAGCTGTGCAATATATGTTGAACATGCACACCATACCAGCCAGTAGTACTAGGAACATATATAATATACTGCAGCTGCAGCTATTTCCAGTATGTTCAGCCAGTACTAGTTGCCTGTCATTTAGAATGATGTTGGCTAGTACTGTTTCTATGTTGTTTACCTGTCTCAAGATGTTTCCCGGCCAGAACCACTATCTGTGCAAGATTGATGTCAGCCAGTACCATTGCTACATAGTTTACTACCCACCCGGCCGGTACCATTTTTACATTGTTTTCTTCCATCTGGATGTTCCACAGCTAGTACCACTAATACATTTCAAATGGCTGGCCGGCACTACAATATTGGTGCTACTGTGACACCTACATATACGTTGCTTCGGCCACCTGTCAGGTGGGCCCAAATCCACAGCTATTTGTACATGTCAGGAGAATCAGATGTATGATGGTCTTTGACAGAAGTATGTGGTTCAGTCACTACCGACGTACACCTTTGCAATCGTCACTACCAATGCAAGCAAAGCCATGAGCTGGTTGCATGACCGCCAACCAGTCATTCTCTCTTCTGAAGAGGAAATCCGTCATTGGTTGGATATCTCTTCTCGGATGTGGTCTTCCAATCTTGCTCATCTACTTCACCCTTGGGAGGATACTATGTCACCATTGCAATGGTTCATGCTCCACCTTTCCTTTGAGATTGCTGCATGCTTCACCGCACTTTAGTTACTATCAAGTTCCAAAGGAAATTGGCTAGGTTGGCATGGAATCTGCCAAATTCATTGAACCATAGTAAGAGTAAAGCAGTGTATGTTGGGTGTAGAGGCTAAAGATGATGAACAAGTCTAGACATGAACTATAAACCCACAAGCAAGAGTGAGTGGGGCTTATTTCGACTGGGGAGTTTCATCAGGTTCATGTGTCTAGTTTAAATATCTAGCAGCATGAAAGTATGACTAAGATACTTAAACCTAAAGTAGAAGAATTACTAAAGGTTTCCACATCAAATCCATGACATGAGAACCATGATTACTGATTAAGGCACAATTCTCATGTCAAATAAGATTTGAATCACATGGTTGTCCATGTGTAAGAAGATATATATAACATATGAGTAATTCAAATAAATGAGTGACAATGCATGGGAAACATCTACTGTTATCTCAATTGGGAAGCATGCTCAAGTAGTTCCATATCCTCAAATGCGCCAAAGTGACTTACAGAAGCTTACATTTGAGAATCTACTATGAACTATGCATGGGCTCATTAATGGTCATCAGATATGAATGGTGCATAGTGTAGCTTAGTCGCTGCCTGTAGGCATGGTCGATACCTCTGAAGAGGCCTCTCTGTAGAGCACTGCATACTTACTCAAAATGATGTATTCATCTCATTCTTATGTTGTTCAATTTGGCTCCCTTGTAAAGCAGGGGAATTACTATTTCCAGCCCATCCAAATAATGTTGGCTGATGTGGTTTTTTAGGCCACATAGCTCCAATCCCGGATGGGGTATTATTCTCTTCCAACATTTCATCATCCAACAGGTCGACATATCCTCCTTTAGATTGGAGCTTGTTATGACAGGCGCGGGTAGCGTCAGTCATAGACTTGATACACAACCTAAAGCTGCGAGGCAAAGACGAGGGGCGTAGGTCCTGAGCGCAATGCACAGAGACTGGTCACTACTCTGCCTGGGCGAGTATGTAGCGACGTCGAAGATGAAGATAGAGTGTCCTTGAGCGAAGATGCTGCAAGGCCAAGTAGTTCGAAGGGAGAGCAGAGGGGGAGCGAGAGGGTCAAAGACACAATAGATTGCTATCTCGAGTAGGCTCAAGCTAAGGTTACACCACTTGTGCTATACCCTATTTATATGTAGAGAGCCCTGCGCACAGACCAAGCAGTGCTACAGCTCGACAAGAGAGAAGCCCAAATGAGGTAACTGGAGATAAGGGAAATGAGTTATGCACAGCGCGAAACGAGTCAGAAGGCTGTGCATGATAGAACTACATGGAATATCATGGAATGCATGAGTCACAGATAAGAGATAAGAAAACGCACAGCCATAAATGCTGACTAAGGGAAGGGCTGTGCGTGTTTTAAGTAATACATGGCAAAAGAGAGCGAGGGAAGAGAGAAAAAGGGGCCGATCGTAACATTACCCCCTTAGTAGGGTCGAAACCCTAGTGAGACCTCTTTCTATAAACCTTGGCAAGATCTGATGGGTGACCCACACATGTTGCTTTCTCCAACCGAGTCGAAGCAGAAGTCATCATTCTCATTTAATGCTGGTGAGGGTCGAGGTGGAGGTATCAGAATCGCGCGGCCAGAGCGCTGAGAACGGCAGGAAGTGTCAGAGGTGCAGGACCGAAAGGATCCCCGAGACTGGCGGGAGCTGTGGGAGGAGGCAGAGGAGGAGGAAGATCCCGGCGGGGAGTGACGGTTGTGAAAGGGACAGGTGGTCTGAGTATGACTAGGAGAGCGGCGGTGGCAGAAGGGACATGTATAATGGGGGCAGTGCACTCTGATGTGCCTGAGTCGGTGGCATACAAAACATGAGTCACGGTACCAGTTGTGGTTGCTGGGGCAGGGTAGGTCTCCCTGCAAGATGCGTCATTGGACCATGGCTTTCTGAATATGGTCGAAGCGGGCTTGGAGAGTGTCGATGGCTAGCACTTCCATGGGGTTGAGGGGAGAGGACAAGGCATTGGGTGTGTCGTTACCTGCAGAGACCGAGTCTCGAATTATCTCGGAGGGCGAAAGAGAGGGGGAATGAAGTGCGAAGCCTGTGATGGAGATATTGGTGGAGACTGTGACGGCCGCGGTCTCCCAAAGATACCTGTCAACATCCTGAATGAATTCCAAGTATCTCATCTGATGGGCTACATCGTGGATATGTCCCATGGCCCGGGAGTGGATGTTTCGAATAGAGGCTCCGATGATGGTCATTGCCGATAAGGGACTGGAAGAGGTGAGGGAGATGCTCCAACTGGAGGTAGAGCATGAAGAGGAGGAAGAACAATGAGGAGGAGTCCGTAAAGGCTGAAATCTCCGTGAACATGTGGGGGTCTGTGAGGAATTCGTGGAGCGTGCTGCTCATCGTCGGTGGGGTTGGAGGTCCTAAGGGTGTGGGCATGGATAGGAATATCTACCGAGATCATGGGGGTTGGGGCATCAGCGGGCGGCTCGAGGATGGGGATGGTATATATAGCGCTTGGGCTAGGAGGTACACTGTCTATTGCCAGTACCACAGCATCCTCATGATGAGGAGCATTGGCTAGCGACAGAGAGGGGGTGCGTGGCGGCGAAGCAAGATAGTCCTCCGTAGGAGGTACTGAAATGGACAGGGACGAGGGAGATGAGAGAGATGAGGCAACGACATCAGACATAGTAAACGAAGAGCGAAGAGGGGATGGGGTGAAGCAGGAGGTGAGCGTCGTAAGACAGGAAAGCTAATGCTTTGGGGGGAAGAAGGCCTTCGGGTGGAGATTCTTATACTCCTGGAGAGCGGACTTCGCATTTTTCAAGTTCCATTCTGGAACCTAAGAATCTTCTTCGGCTGTGTATCCTTTCCATCGGATCAGGAACATGTGGGAGCATGGTGTACCTCAGTGGCATAGGACCTTCTTGATTTCATATTCTTCTTCACCTTCTATTAGCTCCGTGGATGGAGCTGGGAAGTTTGGACCATGTATGCTGTTTTTGCGATAGGGTGATAAGAGGAAAGCATGAAACACGGGGTGAATCTTCCATGTCACTGGGAGGCGGAGTTTGTATGTCAAGGGGGAGAGGACGTTGGTGATAACAAAGGGTCCTTCCCTTTTGGGTGCAAACTTAGGGTTCACGATGTGGCGATTGAGGTTTTTCGCCTCTAATCACACCTTGTCTCCCTTTGTGAATGGGGTGAAGGAGCAGTGTGTGCAGGATGCCATCACCTGGCATGCAAGTTCGTGGGCGGCAAGTGCCTCGTTCCTTGCTGCGGATAGGGCTTTAAGGCATTCTTCCAGGGTGGGAAGTGGCATCTCTGCAAGGACCGTGGGGAGGGCACAAGGTTCAAAACCGTACATGAGGTAAAATGGTGATTTGCCAGTGATGGAGTCGGGGTGGTGGTTGTGCGTGAATTCCATGTGGGTGATATGGTCAGCCCATGCGGTCAGGTTGTTTCCGCAAAAGATTCGAAGGTATGTTTCCACCTCCTGGTTGACACGTTCTGTTTCACCATCAGATTGGGGATGGTATGCCATGGACAGGGAGAGGTCATATTTCAGGAGCTTTCCAAGCTCTTGAGCGAAGGTGGATGCAAATTAGGGACCACGGTTGGAGATGATCTTGTCGTAGAGGCCCCAGCAGCGGTAGACTTTGTGGAAAAAGAGGGTGGCTATACCCTCGGCGGTAATCTGTTTCTCAGTAGGGCAGAGAATTACCCCCTTAGTAAGCCCGTGGTCGACCACGACCAACAGGCTGTCAAAACCGTTGGATAACAGAAGGTCCGTGATGAGGTCGCAGGAGAGTTGCTAAAATGGGCAAGAGGCCAGGGATTTGATCGGGGATAGTGGCAGAACGGTGGGATGGGTGTTTGCCTTGTTTTGTTGGCAAAGAGTGCAACCTTCGACATAGCAGCGGACCTGGGTAGCAAGGCTGGGCCACCAGAAGTCATGAGCAACCAATTGACGGGTTTTGAGATATCCAGGGTGGCCGGTGGAGGGGTGGTCGTAAGCTTGTGTGATGACAGAGAGGCAGTCGGGTTCAGAGACGTAGATGCGGTTATGATAACAAAGAAGATCCACTTTGAATTGCCAATCGGAGAGGCGGTTGCGAAGGTTGGGGGCAATGATAGGACCTTCGAGGTCAGCACAGAGGTGGGTGACAAGTTCATCATCCGCAGAGTGTTTTTGGATGGCGGTGGAGAGGACGGAGTCGACAACTCGAACGAAGAGGGTTTCAAGGAGGAGGGTGACAGCTTGGTTGTCGGACTTGGACGAGAGTTTGTCTGGGCAGCGAGAGAGAGCGTCTGGGCCACAGAGGAGGGAGCCAGGGACGTGGGTCATCTTGAGATCAAAGTCTGCAAGATCGAGGAGCCAACGTGCCTGTCGGCAGTTGAGGTTCTGAGGTTGGCGGAAGTACGTTAGGTTTTTGTGGTCAGTGAAGACCTGGACTAGGTGTTGTGAACCCCGGAGATAGTGCCGCCAAGCTTTGAGGGCATGGATGATGGTGAGGAATTCGCAGTCAAAGATGTCGTAGTTTCGTTCTGCAGGGGAGAACGATTGGGAAAGATAGGAACAGGGGTGCCAATCCCCGTTTGAATCTGTCTGGAGGAGGATAGCCCCTGTGGCATCTCGTGATGCATCTGTGGCAACCACGAAAGGTCTAGAGAGGTCCAGGAGGCGGAGGATGGGTCGAGAGAGAAAAAGCATTTTGAGCTCGTCAAAGGAGGTTTGGCATTGGGAAGTCCAAAGCCATGTAGCAGTTTTTTTGGTCAGGTCGATGAGGGGACAGGCGACGTCAGAGTAGGAGGGTATAAAGTGCCAGTAGAAGTTTGTGAATCCAAGGAATGAACGCACATCCTTGACTTTCTTCGGAGTGGGCCAGGAAGCAATGCCGTCGAGTTTGACGGGGTCCATGGCAAGTTCACATTTGTTAAGACATAGATGGAGGTCTAACTCCATCATCTGTTGAAGGATGTGGCGAGTGCATTCGGTGTGGGATTCGTTGTCAGGAGAGAAGATGAGCAAGTCATCCATATAGATAACAAGCCATCCTTCAGTGATCATATCTCTGAACAAGTCGTTCATGAAATGCTGGAAGGTTGACGGAGAGTTATTCATGCCAAAGAACATGACCATGGGTTCAAAAATGCCTTTGTGGGTGATAAAAGCACCTTTCCATTGGTGTCCGTCTTTGATGCGTACGTTGTTATATCCCCAATGGACATCAAACTTGGTGAAAACGTTAGCTCCTTTGAGCTTGTCGACGAGGTCAGAGATGAGGGGCAAGGGGTAGGCATTGTGGATGGTGTCTTTGTTCAGGTACCTGTAGTCCTGGCATGGATGGAGTTTACCGTCTTTCTTCTTGACGAAGAAAAATGGGGAGGCTTGTGGGGATTTGGAGGGGCGAATCTTTCCGGAGTGAAGGTTTTCATCTAAGAAGGCTTCAGTTACCTTTTGTTCTTCTGGGGACAGGAGGTAGATCTTCCCGATCTTTGGAACGAAGGAGTCATCGAGGTTGATCTCATGATCGTAGGGTCGCGATGGGGGAAGGGACTCGCAGTCTTTTTCCTCAAAGACTTTGGCGAAGTCTGAGTACTCTGGGGGCAAGGTGACCTCTTGGGTCTGGGTTCCGGCCTTCTCCGCAAGTTTGGTAGCTTCAGAGTAGTGGGCAATGGTGGCCGAGGGCAGGATATATGGTCCTCCTTGGGTAACGCGGTTGATCGAGTAATGGCTAAGGGTTTGGTGTTGTCATTGTTTCTCAGACTGGATGTTCAGGTATATGTGCAAGTGTCTGTGGGTCTCGGGTGTCGTATTAACACACAGAATTGAAGTTTCCCCAAAGCCTTGTAGAGGTGGGGTGCGGTAGTGGGAGTCATGTCGCTTTTGGTCAGCGACATAGGCGTAGTAAAGGTCTGCAGATTGATCAAGGGCTTCAGGGACAGAGATGGTCTGCTTTTCCCAGTCAATTGTTGGGTTAGCGAGACGTAGCCAGGGGAGACCAAGGATGACATTTTCTTTGCTGCAGTTCATGAGGTAGAAGAGCACTTTTTGGGTGACTCCTTCTCCGACGGAGACGTAGAGCTCAGTGGAGAACAGGATATCTCCATTGGAGTTCGTAGATTGGTCCACATTGCAAACGCGAATTGGTTGTTCGAGGCGGGTATGTGGGAGTCGATGTTTTCGAGTGAAAGTCCAGTCAAGGCAAGAGATTTCCACTCCCGAGTCAACGAGAGCTGGAGAGTCGATGACTTTCATGGTGTGCGAGGGTACCACGAGCTGAATGGGGATACACATAGCTCTATTTGATGTGGATACTAGTACAGGCACATAAGAAATAAGACATTGGGGAGGTACTTGCATCGAAGAAGTCCTCCCTTTCAAAAATCCTTTATTTCCACTGCCTCTACGTGGACGTCTTCGTCATCATCTTCGTCCATGAGACCGGGTATTTCTTCTTCAGCTTTGGGGCATGGGGGAAGATCTTTGAAGGTTGGGCACTTGTTGGAGAAGTGGCCTGATTTTCTGCAGCGAAGACAGAGGCCTTGTTTGAAACAGCATTCTTGCTCTTCGGGGGTAAGTTTTGGAATGCAGACAGTGTCCACATCCATGGCATTGGGGTCTTTGTCATGAGGGGTCTGAGTGGGGCGAGGGATGAAGGTGGGGGTCGAGGAGTGCTTGTGCTGGCGAGCAACAAGTTTAGCACATTTGTGCTGGTTATCAAGACGAGAGGCATTCTTGATCCAATCATCGATGGTGGTAGGGACGGTGTCCATAAGGTACACCTGTTCTGAGAGTGAGAGGGAGATGCCCATGGAGAAGTAGTGGCAGATGGTGGCTGCCTCGTTGAGTCCTGCCAGGCTGACCTGGTTGTGAAACTCAGAGATATACTGGCTAAGAGACGGCTAGAAGGTCCCGTCGTGTCACTCATTGACGTGATAGGTAGCAAGCCAGGTCAGGGCATTGGCGGCAGTGTTGGGGCTCTCAAAGTGAGCCTTGAACTTTTTGATGAACTCGTCTCAAGATCCTAGGACCATGTTCGTTCCTCACATGCTTTCCTCTGTAAAGGTATCAGCCCAGGTGAGGGCACTTCCATCGTTCATGAATGACAGGGCGAAATCTATCTTTTTCTCGTCTGTGGAGTAGATGTCGACATTAACGGCGAGGTACCGTTGAACTGAGCGAAGCCAAGGCATGGCATGGCATTGTTTGCCTGAGAAGGCATTGGGTTGGGCGAGGCAAAGTTCTATGGGTTTCGAGGACATGGGGGGCATGGGGTTTGGGCTGGGTGGTGAGGGGGGTGTGGCAGTTCCGGAGCTGGGGCTAGGGGGGGTAGTAGACCTCCAAGAGGACGAGGTTGTGATGGGTGGTGGTGGTGGGTGGGGGTGCCACTTCAAAGGTGACAGAGGGGCTGAAATGGTTGCAATCTGCAACAATGGTAGTTGCATTCGAAGAGCTTGAGCCTTTTGTTATGACAGGCATGGGTAGCGTCAGTTGTAGACTTGATGCGCAACCTAAAGCTGCGAGGCAAAGACGAGGGGCGTAGGTCCTGAGCGCAATGCACAGAGACTGGTCACTACTCTGCCTGGGCAAGTATGTAGCAATGTCGAAGATGAAGATAGAGTGTCCTCGAGTGAAGACACTGTGAGGCCAAGTAGTTCGAAGGGAGAGCAGAGGGGGAGCGAGAGGGTCAAAGACGCAATAGATTGCTATCTCGAGTAGGCTCAAGCTAAGGTTACACCACTTGTGCTATACCCTATTTATATGTAGAGAGCCCTGCGCACAGACCAAGCAGTGCTACAGCTCGACAAGAGAGAAGCCCAAATGAGGTAACTGGAGATAAGGGAAATGAGTTATGCACAGCGCGAAACGAGTCAGAAGGCTGTGCATGATAGAACTACATGGAATATCATGGAATGCATGAGTCACAGATAAGAGATAAGAAAACGCACAGCTGTGAACGCTGACTAAGGGAAGGGCTGTGCATGTTTTAAGTAATACATGGCAAAAGAGAGCGAGGGAAGAGAGAAAAAGGGGCCAATCATAACAGAGCTCATCCCAAACAGGCAACCAAAATATGTTGTTGAGACCAGCTAGGTCCCAATTACTATAAGCATTGAAGAAGTGTGTAGCTGCAACATGCACTTTCTCGACATGTTGTCATTTCTTGGCAAAGAGGGATCTGACAAGTGACGAGTGCCATTGTATAGCCAAGTCTCCCAAATTGCATGTGCATTTACATGAGACCAGAAGTCATTTGTCACCAATAACCCAATAGTCATAGTTGAGCATACAAAGCATATCAAAGGTCTTATTCCATTTGGTACCATACCAGACATCCCTGGCAACCAGGGGGTCTTTCCCTTCAGAGACCAACAGCTCCCAGTCTGCATAGCACTGCAAGATACTATTGTCCCTGTTGGTCCAGACAAAAGCCAACAAGTCAGCACCTGATACTTCTCTCAAAGGTATTAACCCTTGGGCTATATCGGTGGGAAGTGGTGTTTCAAAATCACCTTCCCTTCAAGCGGCTAGAGTTTGCCAAATGGATTGGGTTATGTGTTAAAGATGGTCTTTAGTACAAGGACCTAGTCCTTGGCTTCCGCCAAACCAGCCATTCCATCACTAGAGTCTTTTTTTGAGATTTTCTAATGGATCCTTACATAAGACAATTTCCATCTTTTGATGATGGACTTGGGGTACCCTCACAGGATGTAAAGATCAGAAAGATCATTCACTGCTTCCAAGTAGTGTTCTAATTTACTTGATAGGGTAGCCAAGCAGGACAGCTCTCCAATAAACATTCCTTGTTTAATGTCTAGTGGATACATGCTGTCCCATGGGATTCTTTTGAGATGGTTCTGTGCCTTATGGTATGGTTTCCACTGTACCGAGTGGTCCATCTCCTGGTATATAAATAAATTCAGGAATAGTAATAATAGGCATGGCCTTTCCCATTCGATGGTACATCCATCAAAGCTGATGCAGTAATCTATGAAGTCCTTGGGGTTTCCAGCACTGGGGCCACCAGGATACCACTCAGGGAATCGATCAAAATATACAATCGCTAGGGTGTCATCAATATACCATTTGTAAAATGGAATGTTATCACTGATGTGTGGCAGCACGTCTTTCTCAAAATACAGGCCATATAGATTAGCTATATCAGGACTACAGGCAACACCTATGGTGATGCCTTTAATTTGTATGTAAGTGGTGCTATCTGGATCTTCGACAACAAAGTTAAAAAGTGCTGTGTCGAGAAGCTCTCTAAATTCATCCATGGTCAGGAATCTCCGAATGGTTTCATGGGCAGGCAAATTTAATTTAGAAGCCTCTACATTGAGGTACTCTTCCTATATTTGGCATAGGACTTCCATCATCCTATTCAATGGAATGTTTGGATAAAAGACTAGGTTGCCGCTAATGAACTTCCATGGCCTACTGTTATCGAGCTGTAGCAAATGGACTTGCTCCATTAATTGCTTTGAACCCTTACAAATGTATGGGCTATTATTGATAAGTGGTTTCAGTAGTTTAGATATGTATTTAGCAATAGAGTTCTGAATGGAACTATGGCACAGTGCTATAGGCCTCATCTTCACAGGCATCTTATGGATTTTAGGGATACCATAGAAATGTGAGAGTGAAACTCTAAGTGAGTATATAGTTTCTGTGTCATATTGCTCACTTACTGGAACAAACTGCATAAAAAACACCTGTTGTTGCTTCATATTTCTAGGTGACTTCACAATGCAGGTTACAGCAGTGATTTTCTGTTTAAGAATTGTTGACCTTTCCTCCAAACTCAGGGGATGATAATTGTTGCGGTCTGTGAGCAAATCCTAAGTTTTCTGTATGAACCAGTCCTTTGTGACTAGTGATACTCCCAAGTTTTTATCTGTGGGTAGGATCACATATCCATTGTCCTCATAGAACCTGTATAAATGCTTGGCCATCAAGATCGAAGGGTGAACTCGAGGTTGCCCTTTGGGTATGGCTGTGAATATGTTGTAGATATATATATATCAGTCTCCCTCTAAAAGCATGTTTTCCAGGCATATGTATGTCGCCTTCTGGTGCTTTGCAGCATTTCTTTGGAAAAGTATAGTCAGGATCATACTCTTCAGTTTCCAGCAGATTATCAAGGAGCATCTCTTTAGTGAAATAAGCACAACATCTCACTCAATCTTTAAAGTCTGACCAGGCTGATTTAATCAGCTCAGGTTCATGTTCTGTCAGTAGCATGTATTTATAACCCATGCTTAATTCCTGAAGGAGGGTTAGAGACTTAATTGGTATGAAAGTATGACTAATAATAATACAAGCATAATGACTCAGTATCTCATCTACAAGCCAGTCAGGCCAGCTGTTCGAATAGTCATATTTATAAGTACCTATGGTCTTACCAGCAACCTAATCACTCACCATTGCAGTCAGTGGCATTATTTTGCCTTCTGCTTGCCTTTCCCTTTGGAGGGCTTAAAGTTCTTTGGGCATGAGTCCAAATGCTTCTTGGAAGAGATCCTTTGGGCCTTCTTCCCA
>JBBPUL010000649.1:0-16570 GCA_038094675.1 Spongispora temasekensis | reverse complement strand
GGACACTATGAAACACTATGAAATTCACAAATACTATGAGATACTGTGAGACACTATGAAAACTATGAAATACTAGGAACACTATGAGACACTATGAGAGTACTATGAAAGCTCTATCAAGATGGACACTCACTATGAGCACTATGGTACTGTCCAGCACTGTCCAGCACTGTCAAGTTACTCCTGATTTTGCTGATGGTCTCACCAGCCATCCTTGCTGGTTCACCTACGCCTTGCCAGTCATCTTACTGGCATATACCCATCTCCTTTTCCTTGGACCTGTGGTCTCTGATACTGCATATCACTATCACCCCGGTTCACCATTGTCCCTTCACCAACTGCTTCTGTTGGCTTATGCCACTTCCTTTACCCTCAGACTCTCTCCTTTGGCACTGTGTGCCCCCTCTTGCTTCTTTGGTTTACTTATTGCTTCTGACACCTTGTGTCACTTATCCTTATCTCAGGTATTTCACCCAAGCTTCTCTTCTACTGCTCCCACAGTCCTCGTGCTGCAGCACATTCCCTTCTGACCTTCTTTGCTGTGCATTTGCTTCTTATTTCCAATCCACAGTCTTCTTCTTACTCATTCATACTGCGGATTACTCATAGATGCTTACACCTTTTTCTCCTTATGTCTTTCTCTGTTCTTGAGGCTCTACTTGGCCTGGTCTGTGCGTGCTCCCCACATGTATATATAGAGGTGTAGCTCAAGCATATAACTTTAGCTTGAGCCTACTCGAGATAGCAATCTATTGCATCTTTGACCCTATCGCTTCTCTCTGCTCTCCCTTCGTATCTCTTGGCCTCACAGCGTCTTTGCTCGAGGACACTCTATCTTCGTCTTCGACATCACTACATACTCACCAAGGTGGAGTAGTGACTAGTCTCTGTGCATTGCATGCAGGACCTACTGTGACACCCCTCATCTTCATCTTGCAGCTTTAGGTTGTGTATCGAGTCTATGGCTAATGCTACCCATGCCTGTCATAACAATATGAGTCAGAGATAAGAAAAGCACACAGTTATAACACTTGACTAATTGAAAGGCTGTGCATGTTTAAGTAATACATGGTGACGATAAATGAAGATGAAAGGAAAAAGAGGGGCAAATCATAACATTACCCCCTTAGTAGGGTCAAAACCCTAGTGAGACCTCTATAAGCCTCTGCAAGATGCAACAAAGGACCCACACATGTTACTTTCTCTGACAGATTTGAAGCAAAAGTCATCATCATTTAATGTTGGTGGAGATCGAGGTGGAGAGACTGGAAGCATGTGCTCAGACTGCTGAGGGTGGGTGGAAGTGCAGGAGGTGCAGGGCCAAAAGGAACTCCAGGACTGTCAAGAGCTTTAGGAGGAGGTGGAGGAGGAAGAAGACTCTGGTGGGGAGTGATGGTTGTGAAAAGGGCATGTGGCTTGAGTATGGCCAGGGGAATGATGGCAGCAGTTAGTGTTGAACAAAATGTCACACAACATTAAACATGGTGGGTGCAGTATGCATGAAACACACCACAGTCGAGGCAGTGCAGAACATAGTGGGAATATTTGTGCAAATGTAACACCATAGTTTTCCACATTGCCCTCACCTCCCTCTTACAGATCCTCTAGTGGCTAGTCATGCTGCTGTCCTTGGCAACATCCATCACATGCATCCTCTCCTTTTGTAGTGGTCTAGTGCTCGAAAAGGCTCTCATCAGACATTAGACAGATATATGCTCTTATGGCCCACCACTCAACTCTAATCCTCAGAGAGTGGTATAAGGTGCCAAATGGATGAGCAAGCAAACTTTGCACCACCTATATCTGATCCACATGCCACTCGCCATTCACCTTGTAGCCCACTTCCACATGCACTCCAAGATCACCCTGACACTGTTCATGACCCAGAATCTAACAATGAATGTATTGCAGCTCTGCCCAGACTCAGAGCACAGCTCGATATCATGAATGACATGAGATGAAAAATGCACCAAGGATGCCAGCAAGTCTACCTCCCTCTCCAGTCCCAAACATGTATGAGACTTTTCACAAAGGAATTGGTGGAACTGCCAGCCCCAAGGTTCACCAGTGGATGTCACGCACCATGGTGCAACAGTAGTGGCCAGACAAATAGGCTGTAGGTGTACTGCAACTCAAAGTAAGGTGACACTCCTGCCAATGCAGACACCCACACTGCATACCCATATTCAAGCATAGGTGCACTAGAGCCCGGAAGCAATGGACCACCCTAACTTGAGCTGAGTGTGTCTGGGGACAGGCTGCCAATGCATTGCATGCATGTATCGAATGTGAATCCTTGATTTTGGAATAATGCATTCTTCCTAGCCTGAGTTCCTCCGTCTGATGGAGCACACAAGTTTATCATCAGATTACTTAGAACCTGGCCAAAACAAGTTTACTCAGGCAAAGTCACAGAGCAAGGTTCACATAACTTTTATGTTATATTATCATCACAAGATAATGACAACTTCCATCATCAGTCTCTTTTCTGACACTGTTCCATCTACAATTATAGAACCCTAGATGATGCATGCCAGGAATGCCATCATCACTGTAACATTTAAGTGGGACCTTCAGCAGATTGGCTCGTGTCATGGCTGTGGCACCACCATCTGCCACTTCATGAGACAAGAACTGAAAAAAAAATGTTGCAATGTATTTATTCAAAGAGCACAAAAAAATTACTGCATTATTGTTGATATCAGGAGTGGTGCTAGCAGAAACCAGTGTTTAACTGTTTTCTGCCTGAAGATCCAGCTATGCTGCTCTCACTACCTGGATGCATCTGCTGTTACATTCTTCATGCTTTTTAGTTCTAATACTTTTCATATGCTCATCAAGAGCCTTCTTCTGATCAAGGTCCTCTGTGGCAGAGTACTCAAAGATTAGATTAACAGCATTGGGTATACACAACCATTGACTGACTGTTAGGGATGAGCATGGGTATGGGTAACCCATGTGGGTTGTGGGTATGGGTATATAGTGGGTGTGGGTATGGATTTGCATTTGCAATACCCACACCCATACCCACATCCACATGGTGGGTTTCCACTTGGTATTGCCACAGCTGTGACACTTTGTTTGTTAGTAGTAGTTACATTGTTTGGCATTCACTCACCTGGCCTAGCAACTAAGGTTTTGTCCCTCTCAACACTGCAATAAGGCCCCTTCACTCTAGCCAACTCAAAATATCTCATTATCACACACATCCACTATCATAATCAGTGTCAATCATAATGTCAATGTTGAAATAGGTCATCCAACCATCTGAAAAGGCCAAGGCATCACATGAGGAAAATTTGATCAAGCCTATACAAAAGTGCAGGCTCAATGATGATATACATACTTGATGAGCCAACCAACCAGCCCAAATGAACAAAATCATCACTTCCTATTTCCAGTAGCCAGTCCTCTCCTTACCCTGGCTCAGAACTACTACATTCTAACTCAAAGCAAGATAAACAGCCAGCCACCATCGAGGATGAGAGAGAGGCCCTAACAGATGGGCCTGATGATATTGACGAGCCTGAGACACCAGAGAATGAACTTCATATGTTCCATTATATGCTTTAGTCACAACTCATTAGCTACTAATGTCTGTAAAGATTGCCTAAGGAAAGAATGGACCTCACCTATCTATGCATTCTTTGAAGCTGTTCTCACCATTGAACACATTGGTACATGTCAATCACATGTGTTCAAGTGTGCATCCCATGGTTGCAAAGTTACAATCCATTGGTATCTTGACACCAAGGATGCATGCTCAACTGGTAATATGTGCAAGCATGCATGGAAGTGCTGGGGTGACAAAGCTGTGACTGCTGCAGATGATGCCAAAGATGCCACAGAAGCATGTACCAAAGTGGTTGCTGGCATTCTAAAGAATGGCAAGATTACGACTGCATTTGAATGAAAAAGTAAAAATAAGGATACTTATTTCAATATACCATACACCCATTTTGAAATCTAGTGAGTGACACTGTACACATACATTGCTGTATTATGCTGAGGACTGATGAGGTGGCTTGAATCAATAGCATGGAGTTCATGCACTGGGTAATGTAGGACTTACCACCATTCTCTATTGTTAATGTTGAAGGTAAGTTAGTCATTATGCTCAAATCTAGGAAGGAAGCAAACACAGCCTATGCTGCCTACCACCAGGTTTATGATGGCAAGCTCAGCATCATGACAGATGCTTGAACATCTCCAAACCACCATGCCTTTGTTGCAATTTGCATGCATTTGGAAAACAAAGGAGTAGCACAAATGATGCCATTAGATTTAGTCAAAGTGGACAAGGTATGAATGAGACTTACAGAATTGAGAACATTTGTGATCTGGGATCATAGTCCCACACTGGTGTGACTCTAGCAAAGATCCTGCAGGATGTCCTGGAAGCATTTGGAGTTGAAGATAAGGTGAGTGAGCATGAGAGAACTCAGACAGGACACTTATAAATATAAAGATTCTTTGTGTAACATGTGATAATGCTTCAAACAATCTCATGATGATCTGCAAGCTTGAATTCGAGCTGCCTGGCTATGGAAGAGAAGTGGATCATGTGCAGTGCTTTCTTCATATGATGAATCTTGTTGCTAAGTTGTTGCTGCATGTGTTTGAAGTGCAGAAGAGTAGTGTTAGCACATGTGTTGATGGAATAACACTTGATGAAGAACAGATGGCATTGGAGATCTGTGGGTTGGATGAGCTTGGAGATGAAGGAGACAAGGTAGTAGAAAGTGAAGATGATAACACTGCTAATGATAATGTTGAAGGATTGAAGGATGAGCTGGTGAATCTGTCTCACAAGGAGATAAAGGATCTACAGAGGTCCATCTGCCCAGTGCAATTAGTATTGGCAAAGGTAAACAAGATGTTGCAGTGATGCATCTTTAACCAACTCTAACTTGGACAACACAGATATGAAAACTTGGCTTTAAGGTGGTCAACTCCTCCACCAAGCTTCTCCCTAAGTGGTGCTGGACTCTTGAGCACTTGAATCTAACAGTCACAAATTTGCCACAGAACATTGCTACAAGATGGAACTCAACCTTCAACATGTCGGAATATGCATTGAAGCAGATATTATTACCCAGTGAAGGGAGTTGGGGCTGAGATAATGTGAGTTAGGTGCATCAGAAAAATGAGGAGGGAAAGATAATCCTAGATAATCCTGAAGAGGAGGTTGATCAAGGGATTATAATATATTATCTACCATTATCTACCATTATCTTCATTATCTATCATTGTCATTTCCTTACCAGTTCCCTGATGTGAGGATGAGTGGGAAATGCTTAAAGACCTGTACAATATGCTAAGGGTGTGTCCACCATGTGTTGTGGCTGTGAGTTTTGTGTTAATGCTGAATATAACCCATGATGGAGCAGCATGAGTGTATGACTTCTAGGTCCTCAAGGATGTGACAGAGTTTTTCTCTCGAGATATACCCAGCCTGGCCACCATGATCCCAGCAATGGATCTTATTCATGAAAATCTTAGCAAGTTCATCTATGACCATACTATCTTGCCATCCATCTGCACCGGTGTCACCATGGTAAAGCATATGCTCAAACATTACTATTCATTGATGGATGCCTCCAAAGTCTATTGCATTGCAATAGATGAGTTATGCAATTACTCATACACTAGATTTTTCAACACTGTCATAATAGTACTACACCTGTGCCACAAGCTCAACTATTTCCAACTCACAAAAACTGGATTCAAACTGCAGAGCAACTTGTCTGTGACCAGTTCATGTCTATATATGCTACAGAGGAGAGCAATACTGAAGTCAAGATAGTGAAGTCACCATTGATAAGTAATATGATCTATTCAAATACTATTTACTGTTGACTGACATGTAGAGAATAGCAGGGCAATATGCTTGATAGCATGTCATTGTTTGCACCTCCAAAACCAGCTGATTTGTGGGGTGAATTGGATAGGTATTTGATGGCTGATGTCAAGCATGTTACTGATCCAATCATGTGGTGGTATGAGCACCACATCACCTATCCTCATCTGTCCCATATGGCACTAGACTACCTTAGCATTCCTGGTATGTAATGATGTTTTCTCACATGAACATTTTTAATTCTATCTTTTACTATTAGCAACCTCTGTTGATGTTGAATGGCTCTTCAGCTGGGGCTGATTAATCCTTTCCCATGTTTGCTCCTGATTGTCAACACAATTGACATGTGTTCTCATATGCCTTAGGTCATGGAGTCTATTGAACTTAGTGAAGACAGTGGATTTGAAGGCAGCTGCTGAGCTGCCAGATGTTAATAAGGAGGTGGGATTGGAGGATGGATGGGATAATATTAATGCATAGTATTTTTTGTTGTTTTCCATTCTATGGTACACTTGACTAGATCCATGTTATGTAACTGCTCAGTATATCTTACTTCTTCACATTCATTGTACCTCAGTCTTGACCATCATAGACTAAGGTAATGTATTTTTATCCTTATTCATTCTAGTATTAATACCATGTAGCATCTCTACTTCTACAGGTTATGAGCCCTGCACTCTAATCTAAAGACCTAGTACATGCACATATAGCATATATTCACCCAAATGGCTAACAACAGTTCCAAAGATATCAAGCTACCAAAGCTTGATGCATCTGGCAAAGAGTGGTCTACTTGAAAGGCCCAACTCTTTGTTATTGTGGCTAGTTGAGGACTCAAGGGGTACCTCAATGGCATGACAGCTAAGCCTGTGGACCCAGCAACTGGGCAGTCACCTGGATGGATGGTGATTACTTCTAGTGAACTTAAAGCTATTGCAGATTACAAGAAAAATCTGGCAACATGAGATGAGAAAGATGCCAAAGTCCAACATATCATTGCAAGCAGCATACCAAACTCCTTATTTGTCTGTGTCACCAAAAAGAAGACATCTCATGAGTGGCTTGAGACTCTGAGCATAATATTTGAGAAACACTCACTGGTTGTCAGAGCTGAGATGAAGTGTCAACTTGGTGAGCTCAAAGGAAGGCGAAGACACACAAGTGCATATAGACAAAATTATCATACTGCATGAAGAGTTAGCCTCGATTGAACAAGAAGTTTCTGAGAAAGACCTTTTTCACATCATCTACGCTTCCTTACCCTGCTCCTAAAACTCTGGTCTTGCATCCCTATCAGCCATGATGCATCTACAACAGAAGACACTCTCACCAGAAGATCTCATACTGTAGATGTCATACTCGAAGAATATGACCATCTCTGTCTTCAGGACAGTAGCAGGAAATCCAAGTCAGGTTCATCTGAGGATGCTGATTTTGGAGTAGATAGATTGTCTAAGAGAGGCAAAGGTCAGAAAAAGAAATTCTCAGATGATTTTTGGAACTGCAGTGTTGTAACCCCATTCAAACTCACCTTCTTTTTCTGATCTCAACAGTGTGGCACACTGCATTACATAATATGACATCACTGGTCTAGACCGATCACATGATATGACATCACCAATGACATCAGGAGCCTGGGCCTCCTTATGACGTCATTAGTCTAGACTACCTTATGTTAGACACATGTAGATTAGTCAGACCTCGTGTATTTAATAGTAGTAGCCATATATAAGACAGGCCAAGAGTCGAGCTGAGCCCCAGCTTCGACCTCTTGTGTCTTTGTGACCTAAGTCGTGGTCCTCCATCCTTAGTCCCTTCTTTCTTGTGGTTAGTAGAGGCCAACGGTTGTGTCCTGGTTAGGTCACTTCATTAGGTCAAAGCTGCCCATACATCCGCCTCTGTTTTGCTGTAGAGCGCGGTATGCCTCTATGGTTACATCGGGTGTTTTTCACATTTTCCAGGAGCCCGCTATCGCTCTGCGAACTCAGCCTCCCTTCCTCATCGCTCTCCGAACGTTTTCACATGATGCCGAGCTCACGGAGCGCATGGCTGAACCCTCTGCACCTCGCTATAGCGGTCGGTCCATTTCTGTACATCACGTGCCCGTTCCATCAGCCCCCTCGTAACACCCTTCTTTCTTCTATATTCCAAATTAGTACGTATTGCGATCGCCACTTAGGGCTTCGGCCATTATGTAATATTTCTCGTTGCATGTCACTCTACATAGTTCCTTAATATGCGCGCTATGTCTCGCAGTCTCGGGAATGCCCGGGACTATAAAGATTTGTCCTTCAGAATTAGAAATCAGCTTCCTTTAGCTCACATTCATCACCGACCATTTGGAACGACTACTGACCGTTTTATCTACCGCAACCGCCGCCGCTACCACCAACGTCTGCTATTTTCACTGCCGCCCGTCTTCTCCACTACCGTCCTTCTTCGTCCACCTCGGGAACGCTTGGATTCGCTTTCCCCTTATTGCTAACCAGTCAAGCTTGGCCGCATGTCTCGGCCGCCCCGTCTAAAGCCTCGGCTTCTGCCGCATCACCTCGGTCAAACCTCCGGACCATCCGTAGTCATTTCGGACACTCTGTCTCTGGATGCCTCTACCCAGAATCTCTTTGGGGTAAACATACCGCACCCACACTCTCTCCCAATGGCCAGAACTAGAAAACTTAGTCTCCTAGTTCCTCCCAGCCGTTTTAGGATCTTTACATCATGCTGGATACATACATGCCCTGCTTGTCATTGTTACTCACTGTTGGAAAGCCGATCCACAGGCATAAAGTGGTCATCATTCTATTAGGAACGTGTTTGCTATGTGACAGCTAGGAGACAACAACTCCTATATAAAACTGTTTGAGCTGCGCACGTCGGGCGCTACACTCGGTTCGCATTGCTAAGGCATAGACCTCACTCGAGAGGACATGCTTAGTTGCTGAGAAATAATGATCAATCCCTATCGCACATAGTGGGTCTGCAGCTGTTCTAGGCAGTGCAATCCAGCAGAATCTCAGTCTCTTCCGAAAGATCTGCAGTCTCAGCATACTAAAACATCAGCCATAGCCAGGCAGAACCCGGTTCCCCACTCTTTTCGACTCTCCAGTCCTGCGCCGGCATACAAGACTCGTCCTCGTGAGATGAAATCCTTGTGGAGCCCTCTTCGTGGTAGTGGCAAGTGAGTTTGTTGTTTTTTTTTTAGTACATGTGCACAATCGGTTATGAATTCCTAGCTGTTCGAAGGGTTGCTCCTAAACCCAAGTGGGATTGGACCAGCAACACTAGCTTCCAACTCAAAGCTGCAAACATTCCCCCTCATCTTCTCCAACTCTTTTTTGATGCTCGTTGTTCTACTCCTCCGTCCTCAAACCCTTATGCTGCCACCGCTTCTTTTAAAATAATCGAAAATGTCTGGATCCCTGGATTAGAAGATCGATGACCTTGCCGACCAGCTGTCGAGTCTCCAACTCGACATTACCACCAAAGCAAAGCGCACAATCGGAGATCCTGGCCTTTGGGACAGGAACAAAGCAACATTCCGATTATGGTGGGCCAAGATGAAGTTACTGTATACCTGAAAGTCAAAAGTCTCAACAAGAGAGAAGAAACGTATGCGGTAGTGACCTGCTTGATAGGAGATGCTGCCCCGTTTGCTATCAAAATGCTAGAAGAATTCAGGGATAAGGACATTGATGAATGGCCAATGGTCGCTGAAGTAGAGACTGAAATAACTGCATACTTTGTAATAGGCATGCTCTGCCACAAGGCCTATAAAAATTATTAAACCTAAAACAAACTGGTGACTTTACACTTTTCATGAGGGACTTCTCGGTGTTCTTTTCAGATGCCAAATGTAGCAATGAAGAAGCAGTGCACCTACTCAAAAGAGCAGTGCAATACAAGATCTACATTGAACATGAGTTGCATGGAGCTGCACTCGATGATGATGACTTCAAAGGATTAGTTGAGTCATACACTGCAATCAATCAAAAATTCGAAAGGATCGCCCTGGCCAGGCCTAGCATCAGCCCTGCTACTTCTTGTTCCACAGCTCCTAGTCCATTCAGAGCTCACCCGCTTCCTCGACCCCCTGTGCCAGGTCAAAGGTTTACTCTGATCAGTACTCAACCCGGTCAAGGTGCTCCTATGGAAATAGACTGCCAAACCCCATGCACCCTGCAGACCCCAGACAATCGAACTTGCTTTGGTTGTCAAAAGAAAGGACATATTTGGGCAATGTGTCCAATCAACCCTTCTCATTGTCCCCGAAATCGTGCATTGTATGAGGTACGAGAGGCCACTTCCTCTCTCCCTCAACAAGCCCCAGGGTACTCTGCTGCATCCTGGCACCCCCAACAGCAGCAACTCTCCACTCTGCCCCTGCCCCCACAAGTGCCACAACCAGTGGCTACAGCCCACCGTCAGGCTTGGATGACAGAAGAAGCCAAGGCATACTGGCGAGATAAACTTGCAGTCAAAGCACACGCCAAGGCGGGTTTTTAATGCTGACTTCAGATATGAGGGTGTCTGAGGTCTTGGACAATGTTTCTTTTAACTTATGAAAAATCTTTAAATACAAAAAATAGTGTTTCAGACTATGTACAAATTTCTGATTTCTTTGATACATACTTTGATGAACCAGAATGGGAAGAGGTTGACCCTGTAATTAATTCTGTTGATCTATCCTCATCTTTTAATTATGAAGTGTTTGACATGCGAGAACTCGCCAAAATGGCTCAGAACGAAAACTATGAGCCTGTCTCATTCTCTTCCCATGAGTTGTCATCCTGATATGGTAGCCCATCAGACGAATATTCCATTGTGAAGCCTCAATTGAGCTCGGCCCAGGAAAAAAAAAACATTGGGTGCTTAATTTTGCACAAATACTTTAAATTATGAAATCCCTCAACATATTCGAATGATGCCATATAAAACATGGCAGTTACGAGAAAACACTCTAGAAGTGGAGTTAAAACTATGAAGGAATGATCAATCATCGGTATGGGTCTCTGCATTAGTCAACAGCAGAGCAACACATTGTTTTGTCGACCAAGGATTTGTTACCGCCAATGCCATTGCATGCAAAGAGTTGGCAAGACCCATTGAAGTCAGGAATGCTGATGGATCAGCAAACGTGGGAAGAGGAATCATCCACGTATGCCAAGTTCACGCGGAAATGACAGATGGAAACAAAATCGCATATTCATTCCCGTTAACTTTATACGTATCCAACTTAGCTACAAATGCGGTTTTCTTAGGATATGAATTTCTTAAACAGTATAATCTGTCCATAGATTGGGTGAATCACATGATGAGTTTTAACCAGTATGATGCTCTGCAAGTAAACAAAATATCTCTGGAAGAAGTGAAAACGATAAAACAGAAGTTCCTGTAGAGTTTCACGATTTCTTAGATGTATTTTCAGAACAGGAGTCCACGCACATGCCATTGAGAAAAACATGGGATCATGCAATTGATTTGCATCTGGACTTTGTTCCAAAAAAGGGTTGTGTTATCCCGATGTCGCAAACCGAACTCGCGGAGATATGCAAATTTCTTGACGGAGAATTGGAAAAGGGATATATTAGACCCTCTAAATCACCCCAGACAGTGCCTGTGTTCTTTATACCCAAAAAAGACGGAAAAAAGAGATTGGTAATGGATTACAGATACCTAAATGAGGGTACTGTTATGAATGCATATCTATTGCCTCGTATTAATCAACTGGTTGATCGGCTTCATCGTGCTGACATGTTCACCATACTGGATCTTTGATAGGGTTATATGAACGTTCACATGAAAGAGGGTGATGAATGGAAAGGAGCTTTCGTCACGCCCTTTGGTTCCTTCGAGCCCCTTGTTATGTATTTCAGTTATAAAAATGCGCCTGCCATGTTCCAGGCTATGATGGACGATTTGTTCCATGATCATCATGATGACACTGGTGCATACATCGATGACCTAATTGTTTTTATGACAGGATTATCTCATGCTGAGCATGCACAACACATTCGTGGGGTGTTGCAGGTTCTTCAGGATAATGACCTGTATTGCAAACCTTTGAAATGTTGCTTTTTTAAGGACAAAGTCAACTATCTGGGTATGGTCGTATCTAAAGACAGGGTAGATATGCAAAACAATAAAACAAAAGCAATTGTGGAATGGCCCCAACCACAATCGGTAAAACAAGTGCAATCGTTCTTGGGACTTTGTAATTATTATCACTGATTCATAGAAAACTTTGCACATACAGCCAAACCCTTGACGGAGTTAACCAAAAAAGTTGTTCCATGGTCCTGGGGACCTGCACAGGAAGACGCTGTAGAGCACAGTACGCCTCTATGGTTACATCGGGTGTTTTTCACACTTTCCAGGAGCCTACTATCACTCTGCAAACTCAGCCTCCCTTCCTCGTCACTCTCCGAATGTTTTCACACGATGCCGAGCTCACCGAGCACACAGCTGAACCCTCGGCACCTCACTATAGCAGTTGGTCCATTTCCATACATCACGTTGTAGAGCGCGGTACGCCTCTATGGTTACATCGGGTGTTTTTCACACTTTCCAGGAGCCCACTATCACTCTGAGAACTCAGCCTCCCTTCCTCGTCACTCTCCGATCGTTTTCGCACGATGCCGAGCTCACGGAGCGCACGGCCGAACCCTCTGCACCTCGCTATAGCGGTCGGTCCATTTCCGTACATCACGTGCCCATTCCATCGGCCCCCTCATAATGCCCTTCTTTCTTCTATATTCCAAATTAGTATGTATCATGATCGCCACTTAGGGCTTCGGCCATTATGTAATATTTCTTGTCGCATGTCACTCTACATAGTTCCTTAATACGCGCGCTACATCTCGCAGTCTTGGGAATTCCCAGGACTATAAAGATTTGTCCTTCAGAATTAGAAATCAGCTTCCTTTAGCTCACATTCATCACCGACCATTTGGAACGACTACCGACTGTTTTATCTACCACAACTGCTGCCACTACCACCAATGTCCACTATTTTTACCGCCGCCCGTCTTCTCCACTACTGCCCTTCTTCGTCCACCTCAGGAATGCTTGGATTTGCCCTTATCACCAACCAGTCAAGCTGGCCACACGTCTCAGCCGCTCCTCTCTCAACCTCAGGTGCACATCTCAGCCGCCCCGTCTAAAACCTCGGCTTCTGCCGTGTCACCTCGGTCGGACCTCAGGACCATCTGTAGTTGTCACAGACACTCCATTTCTGGACACCTCTGCCCAGAATCTCTTTGGGGCGAACACATCGTGCCCACACTCTCTCCTGACGGCCAGGACTAGAGAACTTAGTCTCCTAGTTCCTCCCAGCCATTCTAGGATCTTTACAACTGGACCCCACCACGAGGAATTCTGCTAGAGGCTCCAGACGACGCCTCCGACCGACTCCTAGAAGGCTCGAGCTGGAAAATTTCCTTGAGCATTTTCACTGTTTACAAATCGGTGAAGACTCGCTAATTTTACAGCCGGTCTCCTCTCCGGATGCACATCACAACTGATCCGACCTCCCTGAACTCTCTACCCTAGACCCTATCTGACCATTCAATGGCAACCGAACATCACCCACAGCAGCTGAAAACCCACCCACAGCAGTCAAAAGCGACCGAACATCACCCACAGCAGCCGAAAACCCACCTACAGCAGACAAAAACCACCCCTATTTTCCAGGAACCACACAGCCACAGACGCCTTCCAACAGCGATGATATTTCACCTGTCGACCCCTCATTCCTACAGAAAAATTTAGCCGGTCTCTGGAGCTTTAGCGAACAGGTGCCCAGAGCATTTATAGAATCCATGCCTCCCACTCGGCAGGGGGTGGCAAAAAACTCCCTGTTTTTGTCTCCTCTCTGGGACCAAACCCCGTCATCATCACCTTCTCCACCTATCTCCTACTCCTCATCCTCCCCATCACTTTCCTATCTACTCGACACCTCGCGCATCTTCTACCGAAACTCACCAATACCGCCTAGCCTCACTCCGAACCAGACCAGTACCCCGGCTCAACACATCGCAGCACCCCCTCTTGTCCCTCTACCGAACCCCCTTCCTGCACTACCGCCGAGACCGAATCTACCAATGGGCCATCAAGCCCCCCAGATGCCCCTCCGAGGCATGAACAATGCCCCGAAGTTCTCAGGCAAGGCTGTGCTCTTGCCACGCTTCCTCGAGGATGTCGAGCAGCTTGCCGACGCTTCGCAGCTTACCGAGGCTCAGAGAATCCGCGCTGCTATCCGTTATGCTGACTACAACGAGTCAGACGGATGGGAGCAGCTCCCGGAAGTGTCTGCCATCCCCGCAGTTTGGGCAGCATTTGTGGCCACCATAAAAAAATTATACCCTGGCTGTGAAGCCAACCGTTATATGTTTGCAGACTTACAGATACTCATTCAGAGATCCCGAAAAAGCACTATGTGGACCCTGGAAGAGTTTGGTGATTACAGTCGTAAGTTTAGAAAGATTACCAAGATGCTGATCGATGGAGGAAAGCTTGCCGAGCTCGACCACAACACTATTTTTATGCTCGGCCTTCCTGCCAACCTAGAAGCGCAGGTTCGGAACTGCCTCATGTTTACTAAGCAGAACCACCATCCCCACAAACTGTACCCCATGGATGACACCATCGAAGCTGCTGAGTTTTTACTTGCTGGCGCAGCCACCTTGCAGTTCCCATCTGCCGCAGCCTCGGCAATCACAGCCAGGCAAGGCTCTACGTGGGGATCTTCGGTACCACTGGCACCTTCCTTCGCGCGCCCCTCGGTTGCCCCTGCCAGTATGGCCCCGCATCTGGCAGCCCCTATTCCCAGCTTCGCCCCTCCTGTCGTCAAGCAGGAGTACACACAGTTCCAGCAGAGTGCACCCTGAAGCTGTGCATTCTGTGCAGACCCTAGCCACTTCATGGGATCTTGCCCCTACGTCGACAGCTATGTCGCTTCTGGACGGGCAGCACGTGGGACCGACGGCTGCTTGTGCATGCCCGATGGCAAATGCATTCCCAGAATCCCGGGTACCAGATGCCTGCGTGACTGCTTAGATCGACTGGTCGTACTGACTTCCGCTCCTACACCTTCGTCTTCTGTCACGACGGGAATCCTCTCGCTTTCGTTCCCTGATACCAACGTGGTTTTAGACATTGAGCCTTCGGTATTCCTAACTGAACTCAACACCAAGCCTAGTGACAAGTCGGACCCCATCCTCACTGACCCCAAGTTTCAGGCATATATTGCCCAAGCGTGGGCCAATTTTCAGCATGACAAAAAGGATAAGAGGAAGCGAGTTCGCTTCGACAGTGTAGAAATACCCATTCGAAGGTCTGCTCACACCATGCCTTGGGCAGCCTCAGTTGCTGACAAAATCATCTCACCCACAGTCGAGGCCTCGCGCACTGCATCTGGGCCTTCTAAACCTGCCTCTTCGTCTGTTCCCCCACGACCCCTGCCTGTCGCACCATTCAACCCTGCATCCCATAACGTTTCTCCTTCGTCTACCAGAGCTAACGCTTCTGCCTCCGCTGCCCCTATTGGGCAATTTAGATATTCCTTTCCGCTCAAAGACGACGCCGCACCTAAGCGCATGTTGGACTGAGTACTCGACATGTCGGTCTCGGTACCATTCAAGGACCTCTTGTCGGTCGCTACTGACGTTCGCCGACAACTCAAAGATTTGACCACCTCGAAGCGCGTCCCACTCGCGACGCACACAGTCCAGGTGAACGAGCTCTCAGGCCATGACCCTGAGGCCATTCAGCGTGAGTGGGACGACAAGCTCAACACCAACAACGATGGGCTCATTGTAGCTCATCATAGCCTCCCCCTTCGATCCATCGATGTACGGGTGGTCGGTTCCGAAAGGACCCTCCAAGCGGTTCTCGACTTGGGATCCGAGATCATCACCATGCCGAAACGGATTTGGGAGACACTCGGTCTACCCGTCCGCTCGGATCATATAATAACCATGTCAAATGCCAACACTAGCACCAACACTACCCTCAGCATAGTTGAGAACCTTCGCCTAGACCTCAGTGCTGGCGAGGTTTGCCTGCAGGTTCAAGTGGTGCAACAAGCCCACTTCGATATGTTACTCGGATTCACGAGTCTCCTCAGCGCCACTACCGATGAGACCCCAGACAGCAGCACAACCATCACCCTCACCAACCCAAACAACGGGAAAATGTATAAACTGTCAACCCGCCCCTGGACTAATGGGTGCCCTCAGTGCCGAAATGGGCTGGTGTGCGAAAGCCATACCCATGCACCCAGGTCGGATTTTTAGACATCGATGATCCACCGAGAGGTCAGGGAGTGTTACATCCGTCTTCGTTCGCATTCATCTGCTCTTGCTCTCCTTCTCCCGTTTGAGCCGCTGAATTTAGAATGGACCATAATTCATCGGACCCTGTGATTCCATACTCATTTCTTTCTTCTACGCAGTCTTCTCTTTTGCCTCCCCATGTTCTCGCACTTTCCGAGACTTATTCCTTCGACTCTGTTTCACACACGCTGGCTTACAAACCAGTGGCAAAGAAGGTTCGGCCCGTCATTGGTCCTCTTAGCGAGGAATACTGACCGATTCGACGCCTGCCTGCCGAGCCCCTTTTCGGTCTTATACCCTTGCCGACTAACCCCCTGGCCTTTGTGCCCGGGGACCGTTACACACAGGAACGTGCTGATGCGCTCGACCTCGATCCTGC
>JBBPUL010000648.1:0-16582 GCA_038094675.1 Spongispora temasekensis | reverse complement strand
GTAAACCCTCGAAATGTTTCTTTTTTAAATCAACTGTTGACTATCTGGGTATGGTCATATCTAAAGACGGGGTAGATATGCAACAAAACAAAACAAAAGCAATCGCGGAATGGCCCCAACCGCAATCTGTAAAACAAGTACAATCCTTCTTGGGACTTTGTAATTATTATCGACGGTTTATTGAAAACTTTGCACATACGGCTAAACCTCTAACGGAATTGACAAAAAAGGATGTGCCATGGTCCTGGGGACCAGCTCAAGAAGAAGCTTATTTAACACTAAAAGAAAAATTTACCAAAGCACCTCTACTCGCATACCCAGACAGCACAAAAGAGTTAAGAGTGGAAACGGATGCTTCGGACATCGCCACGGGAGCAGTGCTCTCGGTTCACTGCGAAGATGGTCTCTGGAGACCCTGCGCTTTTATTTCGCATTCTTTCGACGCCGCAGAGCGAAACTATCCTATTTATGACAAAGAAATGGCCGCTATCATTCGCGCACTTAAAGAATGGCGTCACTACCTTATTGGAAGCCAACGATTTGAGATCTGGACAGACCATAAGAACCTTGAATATTGGAAAAAACCACAAACCTTATCGCCACGCCAAGCTCGATGGCATGCTACGTTACAAGAATTTAACTATGTCTTAATCTATAAACCCGGATCTACCAACGCCAGGGCAGATGCTTTGTCAAGGAGACCTGATCATGGTGATGCAGTGCAGAACCTTAATGAAAACATCACGGTGTTACCACCGCAGGTTATCATAAACGATGTTCACTTAGAATCACCATTTCTGGAGAAATTACAGAAAATGTCAAAAAACCTAAAAATACCATCGTCCGTTACCTGCTGGTTTGACGAAAACCAGTCTGTATTTATCAATGACTCTAATCGCGTCTTCGTACCTCCTGGATTGAGGATAGAGCTTCTCACCCTTTGCCACGACTCCCCAATTGCCGGACATGCAGGCCAACAGCGCACATTATCCACTATTTCTCAGCATTTCTTCTGGCCTGAGATGAAAAAAGAAATCAACGAATACGTTGATCGTTGTCAGATCTGCGCTCAGTCAAAATCTTCATCGCGTCCTCCGGCAGGAAAACTGGCGCCGCTACCTATCCCTAAGCATCCCTGGGAGGATATATTGGTTGACTTCATTTCGGGTTTTCCCGCAATCAATGGCCTAGATGCCATTTGCGTAGTCGTAGATCGATTTTCTAAAGAAGTGGTATTTACGCCATGTTCTAAATCTATTAACTCAAAAGAACTGGCCATTCTATTCAGAGATCACGTATGGTGCAAGCATGGACTGCCAAAAACAGTTGTATCGGATTGAGGTCTGCAATTCTCTTCAGCTTTCACAACCGAGTTGTGCAAATTGCTTAAGATCGAGCAAAAGCTCTCTACAGCATACCATCCGCAAACAGATGGACAAACAGAAAGGGTTAACCGCGACCTCGCACAATACCTTCGATGTTATGTATCCAAGAATCAGGAATCTTGGCCGGATTACGTCAAATTGGCAGAATTTGCCCATAATAACACCGTTACACGTGCTACTGGTAGCATTCCATTCGCCGTCACTCGAAATTACATGCCACGCATGGGATTCGAAGTTAGACATGACACTTCTATCGCAGGACGATTTCAGATGGAGTTAGGAAAAGCACACGCCGAAGTAGAAAATGCCCTTCGTGCTAATGCAGAAAAGATGAAAGTGCAGACCGAAAAGAAGAGATCAGCTGCACCGGAATACAGCATTGGGGATTCCGTCTGGCTATCTACGGAACATTTACAGCTACCATACGCTTCTGCGAAGCTTACTCAAAAATGGATTGGACCATTTGACGTCTTAAAAACATCGCCAAATACGGTCACCTTAAAACTGCCGGCCAGAATAAAAATACACCCCACCGTCAATATCTCTCGAGTCAAACCATTCAAGGATCAACTGCCAGGACAACCAGTCAGCAAGCCTGATGCGGTGCATATTTCTGAAGATGGGTCCGAAGAATTTGAAGTGGAAACCATATTAGATTCTCGCTCCACTCAACGTGGTTTATCATATTTGGTCAAATGGAAAGGATACGACGTCAGTGACGCTACTTGGCAGCCATCGGCTGATCTCACCAACGCTCCTCTGGCAATAAAGGAGTTCCATCGTAAAAATCCGGCTGCGCCCAGAAAAGTCCAAGGAGTAACTCTCCAAGAGTTCACTTCACTTTTTTATGACTCCGGTTGATCTGGAATCTCAACCTAAAGATGGGGTAGTGTTGTAACTCTATTCAAACTCGCCCTCTTTTTCTCATCATAATGGTGTGGCACACCAGCTTACGTAATATGACATCATTGATCTAGACCGATCACGTGACATGACATCATTAATGACGTCAGAAGTCTGGACCTCCTTATCTCTTATCTATGACATCATTAGTCTGGACCGCCTCATGGTAGACACATGTAGCTTACTAATGCCTCATGTATTTAATATAGTAGACAATATATAAACCAGGCCAAGAGTCGAGCTGTCCCCAGCTTCGACCTCTTGTGTCTTTGTGACCTAAGTCGCGGTCCCCCACTCTTAGCACTTCCTTCTCTTTGGTTAGTTGAGGCCGACGGTCGTGTCCTGCTAGGTCACTTCAGTTTAGCCTGTGTAAAAATTTGACAATGATCAACATAGTTGTGTATTTCTTTTTTCATTTCTGGCCATGCTGTGCTATGGTAGAATATGTTTGCTGTTGATCTGCATATCCAGCGAGGGGTAAGTTATGACATAAAGTTAATAGTTTAATCCTCAACCCCAGCGGTACAAAGACATGATTGTGGTCATTGATAAATACAGATTGCTGGTCATCGAACCAACAAGTGACTGATAACAGTATTTTTAGATTTTTTGACATTTTCTATAACTGTTCTAAAAAGGGGGAGTCCAGATGCACATCATTGATAATAATCTGCAGTGGTAATACTGTTATTTCTCATTTAAGTTCTGCACTGCATCACTCATGATCTGGGCATCTGGATAGAGCATCTGCACATCCATTTATGAATCCAAGTTTATAGATCAATACAAAATTGAATTCTTGCAAGAGTGCATGCCATCAAGCTTGGCATGGCAATAGAGTTTGTGTTTTTTTCCAGTATTCTAAGTTTTTGTGATCAGTGCAGATCTCAAATCTTGAATGTCCAATTAGATAGTGTCACCATTCTTTTAAGGCATAGATGATTTCTTTATCATAAATAGGATAATTCCTTTTTGCAGAGTTGAAGGAATGAGATATAAATGCACAAGGTCTCCAGAGACCATCTTCTTCATGAACCGAGAGCACTGCTTCTGTTGCAATGTCTGATGCATCGGTTTCAACATGCAACTCTTTATCACTATCTGGGTATGCGAGTAGTGGTGCAGTTATGAATTTGTTTTTTAAGGTTAAATATGCATTCTCTTGATCAGGACCCCAGATCCATGGTACATCTTTCTTCATCAACTCAGTTAATGGCTTTGATATATGTGCAAAGTTTTCTATAAAATGTCAATAATAATTACAAAGGTCCAAAAATAACTGTATCTGTTTGAATGATTATAGTCATGGCCATTCTGCATTAGTGCTTGTTTTTGTTTTTTGCATATCTACCCTGTCTTTAGATATGACCATGCCCAGATATTCAACAGAGGATTTAAAGAAAAAGCATTTGGAAGGTTTGAAGTATAGATCATTATCCTGCAAGATGTGCAAAACTTCAGGAACTTTTTCAGCATGCTGAGCACAAGACAAACCAGTTGTGAAAACAATCAAGTCATTCAGATAAGTGCCAGTGTCATTATAGCACTCATGGAACAGGTCATCCATCATGGCCTGGAACATTGCAGGCACATTTTTGTAACCAAAATACATTCAAACAAACCAAAAGGGGTGACAAAGGCACCTTTCCACTTATCACCCTCCTTCATGTGGACATTCATGTATCTCCAATGAAGATCCAGCATGGTGAACATATTGGCACCATAAAGCCAATCAACCAGTTGATCTATACAAGGGAGAGAGTACACATTGGTAACTGTACCCTCATTTAAGTAACAATAGTCCATAATTAGTTGCTTTTTACCATCCTTTTTCACTATAAAGAAAACTGGCACTGTTTGAGGCGATTTAGAAGGATGAATGTAACCTTTTTCTAACTCCACATTGAGAAAAGTATGAATATCAGAAAGCTCAGTCTGAGACATGGGGATTACTTTGCCCTTTTTAGGGATAAAATCAGGTTGCAAATCGATTGCATGACCCTAAGTCTTTTGTAATGGCATCTGAGTGGATTTCTGCTCCAAGAAAACATTGAGATAATCATGTAATTCAACTGGAAAATCCTTTTTAAAACTTTCTTATTCCATCAAGGACAAAGTGTGCAAAGATAAATTAGATGCTCATTGGACACAAGCATTTCCACATCTATTGAAAGACAATAAATGCTTTTTCCAATCTATGGAGTTGTGATGTACTAAGAACTCATATCCTAAGAATACCACATTTGTGGCTAGATTATAAACATACAGCATCAAAGGAAACAAATGTGCTGTATTCTTGCCATTAACCATACTGTATGTGCCATAATTTCGCAATAATGGCTAATTCCTTTGTCTATGTTAGCAGACCCATCAGCATTGCAGACTTTGATTGGTCTCTCAAGTTGTTTACATGTGATTGCATTCACTGTAATGAATCCTTGATTAATAAAACAATGTGTGGCACCACTATCAACTAATGCAGATACTCAGACTGAAGATCAGTCTTGTCTTTGTAGTTTTAGCTCTACTTCTAGAGCATTGATATGTAAGTGCCATGTCTTATACAGCATCATTTGAATATGTTGAGGGATTTCATAATTTTTTTTTTTTGGTATTTCTGTGAAATTAAGTACCTAATGTTTTTCTTCTGGGGCCAAGCTCAATTGAGACTTCACAGCAGAATAGTCATCTGATAGGCTACCACATTGAGACAACAGTTCATGCACTGGGAATGACTTAGGCTGATAAGTTTCATCCTCAGCAATTTTTGTGAGTTTGCACATATCAAACACAGGATAATCATATGATGATGTCAAAGATAAATTATTGATGACTGGTTCCAATTCCTCCCAGGCATCTTCCTCAACTATGTCATGGTACAGATCAAGAAAGTCTGAAATAGATACATAGTCTGAATCACTATTTTTAGTTTTATCTATATTTTCATATGAAACAGAAACAGGATCAAAAGTACTAAAAGAAATATTGTCTGAGACTGCTGACACCCTCATATCAGCAGTCAGCATCAAAACCTGCTTTGGACTTGTTTTCAGTAGTAATCTTATCTTATCACACCAATAGACCTTAGCCTCTTCCATCATCCAAGCTTGATGGTGTGAAAACAGTTGTGCAGCTGCTTGGGGCTGCATAGGAAATGCATTTTGGGGGGCAATGTCTGCATTGGACCTTGGGGCTAAGCCAATGACTGTGCTCTAGCCTCATACAGAGCTCTGTTGTTGGGGCAGTGAGATGGATCTGTTTTTGTTGGACATATTGCCCAAATGTGTCTCTTTTGCTAACATCCAAAACATGTGCAAGTGTCTTGGGTCCTTGGGTTTTGGAATGTCTTCCTATTGATGTCCATGGGTGTGCCAGCACTGAGTTGCATGCCAGTGGGTGTGAAGTGGGAGGTGACTGGCAGACGAGGGAGTGGGCATAGACTGATCATGAGTCCAGTTATTGGAAAGGTCAGGGCAATATTTTCATATTTTTTATTTATTGTGGTATAGGCTGTAATGTGCCCTTTGATGTCATCGGCAGCCATAAGCTCTTTTGTTGCATGGAGCTTGTGTTCCATATGAATCTTATAATTAATAGCCCTTTTCAATATATGGACTGCTTTGCCTGCTCTACATTTTGCATCCACATAGAGACTGGTAAAGTCCCTTATAAACATGTGAAAGTACATTTCCTGCTTCAAATTTAGCAGCTTTTTGTATGACTCATGCTGCAATGAGTCAATCATGAAATGTTTTTTAATAGCCATTTTGAGATCAGCTACTGAAGGCCACTTATCAATGTCCTCAATCTCTGCAAATGTCTTGAGCATCTGTACTGCAAATTGGGTGGTGTTGCTGATCATACAGCACAGGACAGCATAAGCTGCTTCTCATTGGTTGTAACCTTTGACCTTCAAGAACAGCTTCATCTTGACTCACCATAATCAGAAGACTATTTTGTTGCTGTCCTATGTTCTGGCATCTCCAAGTGTTAATTTCATTTTCTGATCGAATTTGAGTCAGAATAAGGAGAACTGGTTAGTTAAGTCATTGATCTTGGATTTCCATGACATCTTGATTTAGGGGTGGGGGAAGTAGTAGAGAAAAAGAGATGGAGGCAGCATAGAGGTTGTTAGAGGGGGGAGTGGCTTTTTGAGCCTTAAAAATGTTCAAGTAAAAATAGAGGGACATTGGCTGCTTCTAACTAAAAACCAGTGTTTCCAGTCCAATCCCATTTGGGTTTAGGTGCTATCTTTTGAACAGCAAGGTACTAGTAGCTGATTGTGCACATATACTAAAAAAAGAAACCTGCTTGCCTGTTATGACAGGTGCAGGTAGCGTCAGCTGTAGACTTGATGCACAACCTAAAGCTGCAAGACGAAGGCAAGGGGCATAGGTCCTGAGCGTAATGCACAGAGACTAGTCACTACTCTGCCTTGGTGAGTATGTAGTGATGGCAAAGATGAAGGTAGAGTATCCTCGAGTAAAGACGCTGCAAGGCCAAGTGGTTCGAAGAGAGAGCAGAGGGGAGTGAGAGGGTCAAAGATGCAATAGATTGCTATCTCGAGTAGGCTCAAGCTAAGGTTACACTGCTTGTGCTATGCCCTATTTATATGTAAGAGTCCTGTGCACAGACCAAGCAGTGCTACAGCTCGGCAAGAGAGGAATCCTAAAGAGGTAACTGGAGATAAGGGGAATGAGTCATACACAGCATGAAACGAGTCAGAAGGCTGTGTGTGATAGAACTACATAGAACACGATGGAATGTATGAGTCACAGATAAGAGATAAGAGAAACATACAGCCACTAACACTGACTAAGTGAAAGGCTGTGCGTGTTTTAAGTAATACAAGGCAAAAGAAGTGAAGAAAGAAAGAGAAAGGGGCTGATCGTAACATTGCCACTACCATGAAGAGCGCACCACAGGAGTTTCATCTCACGAGGACAAGTCTTGTATGCCAGCTCAAGACCAGAGAGTTGGAGGGGGGGGAACTGGATTTTGCCTGGCTATGGCTGATGTTTTAGCACACTGAGACTGTAGATCTTATAGAAGAGTCTACTATTATACTAGATTACACTGCCCAGAACAGCTACACTAACCCACTATATGTGATAGGGATTGATCTTTATTTATCAGCAACCAAGCATGTCCTCTTGAATGAGGTCTTATCCTTGGCAAAGTGAACTGATTCTAGCACCAGATGTGAACAGCTTAAACAGTTTTGTGTAGGAGTTGTTGTCTTCTAGCTATCACAGGGCAACCATACTCCCAATAGAGTAATGACCACTTTATGCCTGTGGATCAGCTTTCTGACATGAGTATGATGATGAGCTTTGCTGTGGATACCATGTGCACAATAATTTGAGAAGGAGGTAAAGGGCAGCTTTAACCTAATGAAGTGACCAAAGTGTAAAGCTGGTTGAACATGACTCTTGGCCTTGACTATGAAGAAAATTAAGGATGGGGGACTAGGTCTTTGGTTGAAGACACAAGAGGTCAAAGCTGGGGCTCAGCTCAACTCTTGGCCACTTTATATATGTTCTACTATATTAAATACATGAAGTAGTCTAGATTTATGATGTCATAGATAAGGAGATAAGGAATGATGTCATGTTACATGATGGGTCTAGCCTTGTGACATCATATTATGTAAGAAGGTGTGTATTACCAGAATACTTGTATGAATGAGGAGAGTTTGAATATGGTGTTTTTGTAGCATTTACAACAATAGCCTGGTCTATGCACAGTTCCTTGCATGTATAAATAGCATGTAAATACTTGATGTACTCTAGCTTGAGCCTACTCAAGAATAGCAATCTTTTGTGCTTGATGCTCTTGCCCACTCTTAGTCCCTTCACTCTCCTGCTTGATCCCTTGACCCTGTAGCATCTTTGCTCAGAGATACTCAGTCTTTGCCACTGGTACATACTTTTTGTTTATGTATACTTCCTGTTTATGGCCATATAGGCCTTGATGTACCCATTGATGTCATCTACCACACTCTGTTGTTGTGTGCAGCTCATGCTCCATATAGATATTATAGTCTTTTTAGGATATGGACTGCTTCTTCTGCTCCAAACTTTGTGTCCACATAAAGACTGTGAACTTTCTTATAAACATGTGAAAGTCACCTGCTTGCTTCAAATTTAGTAGCTTTTTATATGTCTCATGCTGCAATGAGTCTATTATGAAGTATGATTTAATGGCACTTTCAAGGTTTGCTACACTTGGCCATTTATTAGTGTCATTCTCATCTGTGAGCTTCTCTAGCATTTGAGTGATGAAGAGGACAGCATAAGTTTCTTCTCATTGGTTATACTACTTGACTTTCAGATAGAGCTTGATTTTGACCCACCATAATTAAAAGGTCATCCTGTTGCTGTCTTATATACTGGCATCATCTAGAGTCAACTTGGTTTTTATGTTGATTCTAGTCTCAGTGATGTGAACTGGTTAGTGGAGTCATTGATCTTGGTCAAAAGTCCTGACATCTTGGTTTAGGGGGAGAAAAAAGGAAACAAAGGCAGCATAGAGGTTTTCAGAGGGAGGAGTAGCTTTGTGAGCTTTAAAAAAGAACTTAAGGAGAGAAGAGGGAACATTTGCTACTTTGAGTTGGAAGTTGGTGTTACTGGTCCAATTCCACTTGAGTTTTGAGATGATGCATTTAATGCCAAAGTAGGTGCATCTGATTTCAACTTGCATAAATCTGCTTGCCACTACCATAAAGAGGGCACCACAGGGGTTTTATATCACAAGGATGAGTCTTGTACACTGGCTTGGGACTGGAAAGTCAAAAAAGGGAGAGACTGGGGAACTGCCCAGCTATGATTGTCATTTTAGTATATCAAGACTGCAAATCTTATGGAAGAGATCTTGATTCTGCTACTTTATACAGGTAGTACTGCTGTGCTGACCCACTATGCACTAAGAGATTGATTCTTATTTTCTGGTGAACAAGCATGTCTCCTCGAATGAAGTCTTAGCCTTATCAAAGTGAATCAGAACTATGATGGACCACCATATAACAAAACATTTTATATTGAAGTGTTTTTCTCCAAGCTATTATAGTGCAACCATACTCCCAATAGAGTAATGATCACTTTATGCCTGTGGATCAGCTTTCTGAACATGTGTAATGATGAAAAAGCTTTACAGTAAATACTGTGAGTGATAAAGTCGAGAGGAAGGTATGGGCAGCTTTGACCTAATGAAGTGACCAAAGTAATGCTAATGAACATGATCCTCAATCTCGACAACATACACAAGGAAAAGGAAAGATGAGGGCCAGGAACTTTGGTCAAAACACAAGAGGTCAAAGCTAGGGCTCAGCTTGACTCTTGGCTGCATTAAATATATGCTATGATATTAAATACATATACAAGGCCTGACTAAGCTACATGTGTCTACCATGAGGCAGTCTAGACAGATAAGAGATGATGTTATATCACATGATGGGTCTAGCCTTAGTGATGTTATATTATGTAAGCATGTGTGCATTACCAGAATGCTTGTGACAGTGTGAAGAGTTTGAATATGGGGTTTTTGAAGCATTTACAACATGTTATCGATATGCAATAGTGCCAGAGTGGTAGTGCACTACTGCCACATGTTGCAAACACTTCAAAATCACTACATTCAAACTCTTTACCTTCATATAAGTATTCTGGTAATGCACACAGGCTTACATAATATAATGTCATAAGGCTAGACCTATCATGTGACATAACATCATTTCTCATCTCTTATCTATGATGTCATAGTCTAGACTGCCTCATGTTAGACACATGTAGCTTAGTCAGACCTCATATATTTAATATTGTAGTACATTTATGAAGTGGCCAAGAGTTGAGCTGAGCCCCAGCTTTAAACTCTTGTATCTTTGACCAAAGTCCTTAGCCCCCTTCTTATCTTTCTTCATGTGTGTTGTCAAGGCTGAGGATCATGTCTATTAGCATTTGCTTTGGTCACTTCATTAGATCAAAGCTGCCCATACCTTCTCCTTGATTTTTGATTTGCACATAGTATCTGCAGCAAAGCTTTCATTGTTACACATATTTGAAAGCTGATCTACAGGTGTAAAGTAGTCTATTACTCTATTGGGAGTATGGTTGCCCCATAACAGCTAAGAGACAACAAGGCAGTACAGCTGTTCTGGGCAGTGCAATACAGTGAAATAGTAGACTCTTCCATAAGATCTACAGTCTTAGCATACTAAAATATCAGCTGTAGCCAGGCAGTTCTTTGTTTCCCCTTTTTTTGACTTTCCAATCCTGTGCTGGTATAAAAAACTTGTCCTTATGAGATGAAACCCCTGTGGAGCCCTCTTTATGGTAGTGGCAAGCAGGTTATCTTTCCTTTTATGTCAATTGAGATCAGATGCACATATCTTGGCATCAAATGAATCATCCCAAAGCCTAATTAGGATTGGATGGGTAACACTGACTTCCAGTTAGAAGCAGCCAATATTCCCCCCTTTCTTAAAGCATTTTTTGAAGCTCACAAAGCCACTCTTTCTTCCAAAAATCTCTACTCCACCTTTGTTTCTTTTTCTCTCTTCCTCATAAATCAAGATGTTGGGTATCAGCAACAAAATTAATGATCTGACCAACCAGTTCACATCTCTGCAACTGGAATTTGACAAGAAGATGAGGTAGACGCTAGGTAATGCTGGCATATGGGATGGAAACAAGGCAACTTCTGGTTATGGTGGGTCAAAATGAAGTTGTACCTGAAGATCAAGAATTATGACCAAAGGGAAGAAATTTATGCCATACTATGCTGTATTATCAGCAATGCCGCCCAGTTTATGGTCCAGATACTTGAGACATTCACCAATGAGGATAACATGGACAAGTGACCAGATGTGGCCAAATTAGAAAAGAATATTTCATCATCAACTCATTGCAGCATGAGTCTTATAAAAAGCTGCTAAATCTGAAACAAGGGAATGACTTTCACACACTCATAAGAGACTTCACCAGTCTGTATGTGGATGCCAAGTGTGACACAGAAGAAGCAGTTTATATTCTAAAAAGAGCTATAAACTATAAAATTCACATGCAGCATGAGCTTCACATGACCATGGAACTGGCCATGGATGACATTCAGAGACACATTAAGGCCTATATAAATGGCCATAAACAAGAAATACAAAAAATTACCCTGACTTGTCCCACATCAGGTCTCACAATTGATTCATGTCTGCTTCCTCACCTCCCAGTCTACTGTTGATCATATAGAAATCTAAATAGATGCCAGCTTCATTTCTTCATGTCTAATTCTGCCTTTGAGCAGCTCTACATTCCTTTCTTCTTCTCTTTCTCTTTTCTCTTCTTCAGCATGTTTCTCTCTAATAGCCATCCATTCTGCATATCGTTCATATTCTTCAGTCATAATATGCAAACCTTTATGAAAAAAAAGGTCATGAGTGACATTAATACCCTTTTGATAACCAAGAATAAAGGAATGCATGTGAATGCAGGATATTATCCAAAGGCAAGCATATTGGATATGATTTTTAGTGTTTAGCTAAACATGAAGTCCTTGCAAAGATGCCAAGTTCTCTTGAGATAGCCAATGGCATGTTCAGAGTGTATTCATATTTTGGAAACATGATATTTACACTGTACTTAATGCTCCTTAAAGAGTCAGGTTTCAGAAAATGCAGTGGAATCATGTTGGCTCCCTGAAAGTCCAATAGAATAGTCCTCAATGTGAAGATCAGGAGTAGATATAATCTAGAAAAAAAATAGAAATATTTATACTATATCAAATATACAATAAAATATATATACTTGCACATTCAAAGAATAATTAGACTTGCAATCATAGAAATAATTGCTAAAATGACTAGGACAAGAGTAGAGAGGAACCAAGCTTCCATCAACCATCACCTATCCATTTTGCTATGCTGAGCAAGAATTATCCTCAATCTATTGCTTTGCCTTCTCCTTCTCCTCCTCAGATGGCCAATAGAGTGCAGCTTTGTGAAATGCAGGGTAACAGATGGCAGTCATAACTCAGTTGATTATGATCTAAATAGTCTTATAGCCAATTCCAGTCCACAAAGCAATCATAGTTGTGCTGATTGCATTGCCATAGTGTTCAAATTGATATAGAGTTATGGCAAGCTGAGCTGCAATTGACAGCCATTGTGAAAGATTAGACTGATTATGAAACACTGGATCATCCTTTAGGGCTGCCAGAAGTACATCAAAGCACTTTGAAGTCATCAAAACATGTGCCCAAAATACCTCTAGATGCTTCTGTTTTGTGAGCAGAAGTCATAAATTCTCATCACTCTTGATGATTGGCTGTCAATCAACAAGGTACCTGCGAGCATCAGTAATTTTACAGGATGCTAATTTCATCTAATCTTAGCTAATCTTAGCTAACTCTAGATAATTCTTCTTTTTGATTAGCTAATTCTAGCTAATTCTTCTTTTTGGATTTGCAAAGCACTGCAAAAAAGACCAAAAAGAAGATTTAGCTAAAATTAGCTAAGATTAGATGCAATTAGCATTGTTTAAAATTACTGATGAGAGTAGAGCATGCTGAGAAGACATAGCATGGACTCACTTGCTGTAGGTAGTGTTGCCGGGACTTGGCTCAGTTAGGCTTGGTCCAGTTACTGGCAGCTAAGGGTGCAACTTGGCCTGGCATGACCTCACTTTGCATGAATCCTAACTAGTCCAAACTTGGTTAGCTGATCCTACCAGCTAAAGTTGTCGGTTGGCTTGAGCAGACTCAAAGTTGACTCCTGCTGACTTCCAGTCAACTGCGCTAGGTAGTGTCGCAAAGTGTATGGGTATATCTTTACAGGTTGCTCAGATGGAACCTGTGATATGCTAACCACACCACTCTACTAATCCATGCCAGATGTACTAGACTACTCCCTTGAAGACTTGCATCCAGCAGCAACCGCATTGTCAACCACCACCTCCCACATGCTAGCAAGTCTGTACTTCGACTTCCATTCTCAGATTACCCCCTAACAACCCACTTTTAAATACATCACAAGTCCCATCATTCCCATGTCATGGCCATGTTCTTGGCTCTATTCCCATTGACCAATGACCATGTCACAAGGTTCAGTGCCACCTACCCCTTTTGCATAACACTCCCAAGCCTCAAGTATTATGGCCATCTTGCATCAGTTCTTTGCACTTCGAGATATGGGTGGTAAGCAACCTTAAGATACATATTCCATTACATGCTCACATCATATATACACACATGTATGCAAACACCCTCATGCATGCATTGTCCTACTAGTCAGTTCGCTTCAAGTTGAACAATATAGGGCAGGGTATAATTAGTGTCTACATATACATTGCTCCCCATAGCCCTTGGAGTATGACTTGTTGTATATACAGAGTACCTATCCACTCCATTTAATTCTTTCCATTCATATGCAGCAGTCATGGTGGAGCACGCTTGTGTGAAGAACGGCTATTGGTCCTTGGTCAACCAAATAACAATTAGTCTACCAAATAACTTACACTTGTGGTGGTTTAACAGTTTGCTTCTTGTGGTTGTCATTGTGAGTAGAGATAGGTGTGCTTGAAATCATCTTTGTTTCATTGCCAAGGGGAGCCAATGACATTGTTAATGGAAAAATGATGCTTTGAAGATGGTTGTAGCTTGGTTTTTGTGTGAACGAGAGATTGCAAGCATACAAAAGCATGGTCAAGAGTTTGATAGGCATGCTGGGACAGTATTCAGTTGTGATTGCCTTCTTTGCTTGAAGAATGGCTGAATTCGGCAAGCAAGTCTGATTACCCGAGAGTGCCAACCAGGGCAATGATCCACTATAAAGAAAGAGAAGGGTGTATGCAAGTGATTCAAGATCATCCCTCCGACTGACTTCAAGCCCAACATGACTATTCATGGATGTGAAAGCCAGCATCCCAATAAGTGTGTCATCCTTGGATCTCTGGCTGATAGGAATGTGGATACGTTGTAGAGTGCGGTATGCCTCTATGGCTACATCAGGGGATTTTCACACTTTCCAGGAGCCCGCTATCACTCTGCGAACTCAGCCTCCCTTCCTCATCGCTCTCTGAACATTTTCGCACGATGCCAAGCTCACCGAGCACATGGCCGAACCCTTGGCGCCTCGCTATAGCAGTCGGTCCATTTCCATACATCACGTGCCCATTCTATTGGCCCCTGCATAGCCTTTCTCATAATGCCCTTCTTTCTTCTATATTCCAAATTTGTACGTATCGTGATCACCACTTATGGCTTTGGCCATTATGTAATATTTCCCATTGCATGTCACTCTACATAGTTCCTTAATATGCGCACTACGTTTCACAGTCTCGGGAATGCCCGGGACTATAAAGATTTGTCCTTCAGAAGTAGAAATCAGCTCCCTTTAGCTCACATTCATTACCGACCATTTGGAATGACTACTGACCATTTTATCTACCGCAACCACCACCGCTACCACCAACATCTGCTATTTTCACTGCCGCCCGTCTCCTCCACTACTGCCCTCCTTTGCCTACCTTGGGAATGCTTGGATTCACTTTCCCCTTATCGCTAACCAGTCAAGCTCAGACGCACATCTCGGCCGCTCCTCTCTCAACCTCGGGTGCACATCTCGGCCACCCCGTCTAAGCCTTGGCTTGTGCCGCGTCACCTCGGCTGAACCTCGGGACCATCTGTAGTCATTTTGGACACTCCGTTTCTGGACGCCTCTCCCCAGAATCTCTTTGGGGTAAACATATCGTGCCCACACTCTCTCCTGATGGCCAGGACTAGAGAACTTAGTCTCTTAGTTCCTCCCAGCCATTCTAGGATCTTTACAGCTGGAGCCCACCACAAGGGATTCTGCTAGAGGCTCCAGACGATGCCTCCAACCGACTTCTAGAAGGCTTGAGCTCGAAAATTTCCTTGAGCATTTTCGCTGTTTACAAATTGGTGAAGACTTGCTAATTTTACAGCCGGTCTCCTCTCCAGATGCACATCACAAACGATCCGACCTCCCTGAACTCTTTACCCTAGACCCTATCCAACCATTCGAAAGTGACCAAACATCACCCATAGCAGCCAAAAACCACCCTGATTTTCTAGGAACCACACAGCCACAGATGCCTTCCGACGTCAACCCCTCATTCCTACAGGAAAATTTAGCGGATCCCTTAAGCTTTAGCGAACAGGTGCCCAGAGCGTTTATAGAATCCACGCCTCCCGAAAATTTAGCCGGTCCCTTGAGCTTTAGTGAACAGGTACCCAGAGCATTTATAGAATCCATGCCTCCTGCTCGGCAGGGGGCTCAGAAAAACTCCCTGTTTTTGTCTCCTCTCTGGGACTGGACCCTGTCATTATTGCCTTCTCTGCCTATCTCCTACTCCTCATCGTCCCCATCACTTTCCTATCTACTCGATGCCTCGCGCATCTCCTACTGAAACTCGCTGATACTGCTGAGCCTCACTCTGAACCGGACCAGTACCCCAGCTCAACACATCGCAGCACCCCCTCTTGTCCCTTTACAGCCCACGGTTGTCCCTCTACCGAACCCTCTTCCTGCACTACCACTGAGACCGAATCTACCAATGGCCCATCAAGCCCCCCAGATGCCCCTCCAAGGCACGAACAATGCCCCGAAGTTCACGGGCAAGGCTGCGCTCTTACCGCACTTCCTTGAGGATGTTGAGCAGCTTGCCAATGCTTCGCAGCTTACCGAGGCTCAGAGAATCCACACTGCTATTCATTACACCAACTACAACGCGTCAGACGGATGGGAGCAGCTCCCAGAAGCATCTGCCATCCCTGCAGTTTAGGCAGCATTTGTGGGTGCCATAAATAAGTTATACCCTGGCTGTGAAGCCAACCATTATATATTAGCAGACTTACAGATACTCATTCAGGGATCCCGAGAAAGCACTATGCAGACCCTGGAAGAGTTCGGCAATTACAGTTGTAAGTTTAGAAAGATTACCAAGATGCTGATCGATGGAGGAAAGCTTGCCGAGCTCGACCGCAACACTATTTTTATGCTCGGCCTTCCTGCTGACCTAGAAGTGCAGGTTCAGAACTGCCTCATGTTTACTAAGCAGAACCACCATCCTCACAAACCATACCCCATGGACGATGCCATCGAAGCTGCTGAGTTTTTACTTGCCGGCACTGCCACCTCACAGTTCCCATCTGCCGCAGCCATCAGAAAAACTTTCAAGTCACAATTGATTTAGATAATTCTATAACAAATAAAATATAGCAATAGAGGGTTTTGTTTCTTGATATTTATAGTTACATATATTTAGTAATATTAAATAAATACAACT
>JBBPUL010000646.1:0-16624 GCA_038094675.1 Spongispora temasekensis | reverse complement strand
CTTTGCCTTCTTGAGTTGGTAGGAATCGAAGGCAATAGGCCATGCTGAGTCCCAGGAGGGGCCTCAAGAAAGCACAGCACCAGTGCAATGATAGTCAGAGGCATCACAAGTGAGAAAAATATGGTTGGATGTCACCCACATTAGCAAATCACCTTTTTATAGACAGGACTACATCAGCAAAACAACCTTTTGCATTTTGGCAGAGTGTGGCAGTGCTCCACAGAGAGGTACCCAAAATTACAGACACTACAGAGCCTACAGACACCTACAGACAAGGGTTGTTTTGCTGATGTACAGGCTTACAGACCACCACAGGGTGGTACAGAGTAAAATTTGAGTGATAAAATGCAAGCAATCAGTATATTATTATTATCGCCTTTTAAGCATATTTTAAGTCCTGTACAGAGGGAGACCTTTCTGTACCTTTGTAACAACTGTAGTTGTCTGTAGCTAGCTGTACAGCCACCTACAGCTCTTCTGTGATTTGCTGATGCAGGTTGTCATGATCAATGGTGGTGAGGCAGTGGGGACTGATCACTAAGTGCTTGAGGGCCTCGAAGGTGTGCGTGTGCACTGGAGTTCACTGAGAAAAGCAGTGTTCAGCTTCTTTGATAGTGAGGGGTGTGAGCACACAAGTGTGCTCAGCAATTTGAGGGAGATGATCAGTAAGGAAGTGAACAAGACCAAAAAAGGAATGGGATTCATTGGCCAAGCAGGGTGTGGGCCAGAGGAGGATTTTTTCAATCTTGGATGAATCCAGTTCAATTCCATGGGCAGAGATGTGGCAGCCCAAGAAATCAATTTCACAGAGAAAGAGGGAGGTTTTTTTTGGGGAACAAAAAAGGCTAGCTGCACGGAGAGCATCGAGAACAAGCCAGACATTGTGTTCATGGTCTTTGAGTGTTTGGGACCAAATGATGATGTCATCAAGATAAACATGGCAACATTTGCCGATGACTTGGAAATAATGGAGCACAGCAGTCATGCAACGTTGATGAAAGGCAGGTGCATTCTGGACACCCATAGGCATAACAGTCCACTCATAGAGGCTGAAAGGGGTGAGGTTTGCTGTGAGAGGGATGTCATCAGGATGGACATGGCCTTGAAAAAAGGCATTGGTCATGTCAATTTTGCCAAAGATCTCCCCCTTGATGCAGTCGCAGAGGATCTCATCAATGCGTGGTAACAGGTGGTTGTCAGGGACAGTATTGGCATTAAGTTGGAAGTAGTCATTAACCCAGCACAGGAGTACAGTGGAGTCAGCCTTTGGAATGATAAAGGCAGGGGAAGCATAGGGGCTGGAGGAAGGACGGAGATGACTGGCAGCAATGTGTTGTTCAAGTAGAGTCTTCCAGGCCACACAATACTTTTGTGGGCAATCATAGGAGTGAGAGCAGATAGCTTTAGTGGCTGTAGAATGTACTCAGTCGACGTGGTAGTCAAGACTAAGATTACTGTACCTGTAGAATGTACTACAGGGTATTAATACAATGAAAAGAGAAGTAGATGGTGCTCTCACCTTAGTCGACATGGTAGTTAAGACTGAGATGTAGAGACACATCTAAACAAAGCTTATCTACAAGATTATATAACATGGATCTATTCGAGACGTGCAAGTGTCCGTTTATAACTACAACAGTGGCATCTTTGAGTTTGATACGGAAAAGGAATTCACTGGGGAGAGTGTCAGTGTGTGGAATGTCGGTAGAGAAACAATTGGCATATTTAGTTTTGATTGCAGTGTCACAGTGCTGAAGGTCGACATCGGCTGCAAGAGATGCAATCCGGGTGTGGACTGCAGTGAGAAAATCAGTAGGAGTGGTAGGTCAGACCCACTCACATATACTATCAACAGCAGAGCAGATGGTAGATAGGGTAGCAGCAAGTTCAGTTATAAGGTCTTTGCAAGCTTGCCGAACATATTTGTGTGCAAGAGATAGAGAAGGAGGGTCAGAATAGTAGGAGGGTGGGGTGGGATGAAAAAGGTCATAATTGGCCTTTTGTGTAATAACAGTGTACTGGTGGTAATCTATGAGGATGTGGTTGTGAGACAGGAAGGGGGCACCCAGCAAAAGTGAGGTGCAGAGATGAGGCACAATGAGAGTGTGGATAGTTTTTGAATGGAAGAATTGGTCTACTGATTGACAGGATAAAAGTACATAATGGGTTGACAGAACAGAATCCCCCTCCCCCCCTTTAATGGCCATGGTAACTGGCAATGGCCGGTTGAGTGGCCATTGACATAGTCCAAGTTGGACAGCCAGATTCTGGTTAATCAGAACTAGGGGGGACCTATGGTCAATAAGCACATTGACAGGGATCAGAGAGAAGGTGGCAGGCCCATCAAGAAGGCACAACCATATGGGAAACCAAAAGTGGAGCAACACACTCGGTGTTAGATTCATCCTCACTCAGGACAGCAGACAGCATGATAACACCAATGGACTGAACAGTGTCAACAGCTGCAATAGTTTTTGCACATGAAAGAGAGGCATGGGAGGCACCAGTGGAGGCAATCAGAGAAGGTTTTGGGTATGACTGGGAGATGTCTTCAGGGGTGAGTGTTTTGTAGGACACCATATTTGGAAAGCCAACAGGACAGAGGTTTGCATGATGCCCAGCAAAGAAGCAATGGCATTTGAGACATCCTTCATTGTCCATAAGGAGACAACATTCTTCCTGGGTAAGGGAAGGAAGGTGAACAAATGGGGTGGTGGAGGAGTTAGAAATGCTTGGAGCACACATCAAAGAGTGAGTGGGGCGAGAATAAATGAGATAAGGAAGACACACAGCCATAATGGTGGTTATTTGAAGGGCTGTGCGTGTTTAGATAATACAACATAAGAAGAAGCGAAGGCGAAAGAGAAAAGAAAGGGGCCGATCGTAACATTACCCCTAGGGTCAAAACCCTAGTGAGACTTTACTACAAGCCTCTGCAAGACCCGACTGGTGAGCCACACATGTTACTTTCTCCAACAGAGTTGAAGAGGAAGTCATCATTGTCATCTAATACAGGTGGGGATCTAGGTGGAGGGATTGAAAGCATATGGCCAGAGTGCTGAGGGCAGCTGGAAGTGCAGGAGGTGCGGGGCCAAAAGGAACCCTGAAATTGATGGGAACTACAAGAGGAGGTGGATGAGGAGGAGAACCCTGGTGAGAAACGACAGTTACGAAAGGGACAGGCAGCTTGAGTGTGACTAGGGGAGTGGCGGTGACAGAAGAGGCATGTATAGTGGAGGCAGTGCACTCTGATATGCCCCAGCCTGTGGCATACAAAGCATGAATTGCGGTACCAGTAATGGTCGCTGGGGCAGGGTAAGTTGCCTTGAAGGATACACTATTAAACTGTGGCTTCCTGGATCTGGTCAAACCAGGCTTGGAGGGTGTCAATTGCCAAGGCTTCTATGGGGTCGAGAGAGGAGGATGAGGTGCTTGGTGCACCATTGACTACAGGGACAGAGTTGTGAATGATTTCAGAAGGTGTTGGGGAGGGGGACCAAATGGCATAGCTGGAGATGGCGATATCAGTGGGGACTGTGATGGCAGCAGTCTCTTGGAGGTACCTGTCTATGTCCTGGATGAATTCTAAGTAGCCTAGTTGATGGGCTAGGTCATGAATATGCCCACTGGCCCTAGAGTGGATGGCCTGAATAGAGGCCCTGATGAGGGCAATGCCATGGTGGTTATTGTTGATAAGGGATAGGAAGAGGTGGGGGAGGTGCTCCAACTGGAGGTAGATCATGAACAAAAGGAAGAAGAGGGACAAGGGGTCCATGAATGTGAAGATCCCCGTAAACATGTGGAGATCAGTTAAGTACTCATGGAGTGTACTGTGCTCATCATCGGTGGGGTCCAAGAACTGAAGGGTGTGGGTGTGCAGGGGAATATCAATGGAAATTACTGGGGTCGGGGTGTCGGCAGGTGGCTTGAGGACAGGGAGGGTATATAAAGCACCAGGGCTAGGAGGCACACTGTCTATTGCCAATACCACAGCATCCTCATGATGAGGAGGGTGGGCCATCAGCAGAGAAGGGTTACGCAGTGGCAAAGCAAGATGGTCCTCTGTAGGAGGTACTGAAATGGACACAGAAGAGGGAGATGAGATAGTTGAGGCAGAGACATGAGACATAGTATATGAGAAGTGAAGAGGGGAAGGGGTGAAGCAAGAGATAGGCATTGTAGGGTGAGAAAGCTTATTGTTTTGAGGAAGGAAATGCTTCCAGGTGGAGGGTCTTATACTCCTGGAGGGCAGACTTTGCATTTTTCAAGTTCCATTCTGGAACCCAAGAGTCCTTCTTGGCTGTGTATCCCTTCCATTGGATCAGGAATATGCAGGATCAGGTAGTTTCCCTGTGGTGCAACACCTTCTCGATTTCATATTCTTCTTCACCTTCTATTAGTTCTGGAGGTGGAGCTAGGAAGTTCGGGCCATGTATGCTGTTTTTGTGATAGGGTGATAAGAGGAAAGCATGGAACACAGGGTGAATTTTCCATGTTGCTGATAGTTGGAGTCTGTATGTCAGGGGGGATAGGACATCTGTGATAATGAAGGGTCCTTCCCTCTTGGGTGCAAATTTGGAGTTCATGATGCGGCGATTAAGGTTCTTTGCCTCTAACCACACCTTTTCTCCCTTAGCGAAAGGGGTAAAGGAGCAGCATGTTTGGGACATCATCACCTGTCATGCGAGTTCATGTGCAGTGAGTGCCTCATCCCTTGCTGTGGATAGGGCCTTGAGGCATTCTTCTAGGGCCAGGACTCAGAAGTAGAGTCTCTGCTAAGACTGTGGGAAGGGCATGAGGTTTGAAGCCATACATGAGGTAGAACAGGGATTTGCCAGTGACAGAGTGGAGGTGGTGATTGTATGTGAATTCCACATGGGTGATATGATTAGCCCATGCAGTTGGGTTATTACCACAGAAGATTCAAAGGTATATTTCGACTTCTTGGTTGATGTGTTTGGTTTCTCCATCAGTTTGGGGGTGGTATGTGGTCAACAAGGACAAGTCATATTTTAAGAGCTTTCTGAGCTCCCGAGTGAAGGTTGATGCAAACTGTGGGCTGTGGTCTGAGATGATTTTGTCATAGAGGCCCCAATGACAGTATACTTTGTAGAAAAAGAAAGTTTCTACTCCCTCAGTGGTGATATGTTTCTTAGTAGGGCAGAGAATTACCCCCTTAGTAAGCCCATGGTACCATGACCAACAGGCTGTCAAAACCATTAGACAAAGGCAGGTCGGTGATAAGATCACAGGAGACCTGTTGAAAAGAGTGAGAGGCAAGGGATTTAATTGAAGAGAGTGGAGGGACAGTGGGGTTAGTGTTCACCTTATTTTGCTGGCAAAGGGTGCAACCTGTTATGATCGGCCCCTTTTTCTCTCTTTCTCCGCTCTCTTTTCACCTTGTATTACTTAAACGCATACAGCCCTTCTCCTTAGTCAGCGTTCATGGCTGTACGCTTCCTTATCTCTTATCTCTGACTCATGCGTTCCATGACATTCCATGTAGTTCTATCACACACAGCCTTCTGACTCGTTTCGTGCTGTGCATGACTCATTTCCCTTATCTCCAGTTACCATATTTGGGTTCCTCTCTTATCGAGCTACCGTACCGCTTGGTCTGTGCGCAGGACTCTTTACATATAAATAGGGTGTAGCACAAGCCATGTATCTTCAGCTTGAGCCTACTCGAGATAGCAATCTATTACATCTTTGACCCTCTCACTCCCCTCTGTTCTCCCTTCGAACCACTTGGCCTCGCAGCATCTTTGCTTGAGGATACTCTGACCCCGTCTTTGACGTTGCTACATACTTGCCTAGGCAGAGTAGTGACCAGTCTCTGTGCATTGCGCTCAGGACCTACGCCCCTCGTCTTCGCCTCGCAGCTTTAGGTTGCGCATCGAGTCTATGACTGATGCTACCCACGCCTGTCGTAACAAAAGGCTCAAGCTCTTCGAACGCGACTACCATTGCTGTAGCTCGCAGCCATTTCAGCCCCTCCGTCACCTTTGAAGCGGCGCCCCCGCCCACCACCACCACCCCTCGTAACCTCCCCCTCTTGGAGGTCCACTACACCCCCTAGCCCTAGCTCCGGAACCACTACGCCCCCTTCACCACCCAGCCCCCCATCCCCGATGTCTTCTAAACCCACCGAACTCCGTCTCGCCCAACCCAAGGCCTTCACAGGCAAACAACACGATGCCATGCCCTGGCTTCACTCGGTCCTATGATACCTTGCCGTTAACATCGACATCTACTCAACGGATGAGAAGAAAATAGGTTTCGCCTTGTCATTCATGAACGACGGAAATGCCCTTACATGGGTGGACACCTTTACGGAGAAAAGTATGAGAGGAACCAACATGGCCCTAGGGTCTTGGGACGACTTCATCAAAGAATTCAAGGCTCACTTCGAGAGCCCCAACACCGCTGCCAACACTCTGATCTGGTTGGCCACTTACCGCGTCAACGAGCGACACGATGGGACCTTTCAACCATCCCTCAACCAGTATATCTCCGAGTTCCATAACCAAGTCAGCCTGGCTGGGCTCAACGAGGCAGCTACTATCTGCCACTACTTCTCCACTGGCATTCCCCCTTCGCTCTCAGAAAAGGTGTACCTCATCGACACCGTCCCCACTACCATCGACGATTGGATCAAGAACACCTCTCGTCTCGACGACCAGCACAAACATGCTAAGCTTGTCACCCGACAGCACAAGCACTCCTCGACCCCCACCTTCGTCCCTCGCCCCACTCAGACCCCTCGTGACAAAGACCCAAATGCCATGGATGTGGACACCGTCCGCATTCCTAAACTCACCTCTGAAGAGCGAGAACGCTGCTTCAAACAAGGACTCTGCCTCCGATGCAGGAAATTGGGTCATTTTTCCAACAAATGCCCCACCTTTAAAGACCTTCCCCCACGCCCCAAAGCCAACCGAAAGGTCGCTAAAGCCAAAGAAGAAATACCAGGCCTTATGGACGAAGATGACGATGAAGACCTTCATGTAGAAGCAGTGGGAATAAGGGATTTTTGAAAGGGAGGACTCCTTCGACGCAAGTACCTCCCCAACATTTTGTTTCTTGTGCGCCTGTACTAGTATCCACTTCCAATAGAGCTATGCATATCCCCATTCAGCTCGTGGTACCCTCGCACACTATGAAAGTCATCGACTCCCCTGCTCTCGTTGACTCAGGAGCAGAAATCTCTTGCCTCGACTGGGCTTTCGCCCGAAAACATCATCTCCCTCGCACTCACCTGGAACAACCAATCCGCGTTTGCAACGTAGATCAATCTGTGAACTCCAACGGAGATATCTTATTCTCCACTGAACTCTATGTCTCCGTCGGGGAAGGAGTTACCCAAAAGGTGCTCTTTTACCTTATGAACTGCAGCAAGGAAAACGTTATCCTTGGCCTCCCCTGGCTCCGCCTCACTAACCCAACAATTGATTGGGAAAAGCAAACCATCTCCGTCCCAGAAGCCCTTGACCAATCCGCAGACCTTTATCATGCCTATGTCACCGATCAAAAGCGACACGACTCCCACTACCGCGCCCCGCCTCTTCAAGGCTTCGGGGAAACCTCGATCCGGTGTGTTAACACAACACCTGAAACACACAGACACCTGCACGCGTACTTGGACTTCCAATCTGAGAAACAATGGCAACAACAAACCCTGAGCCATTACTTGATCAACCGCGTCATCCGAGGGGGACCCTACATCCTGCCCTCTGCCACCATTGCCCACTCCGAAGCCACCAAACTTGCAGAGAAAGCCGGAACCCAGACCCAAGAGATCACCCTGCCCCCAGAATACTCAGACTTCGCCAAAGTCTTCGAGGAAAAAGACTGCAAATCGCTTCCCCCATCACGACCTTACGATCATGAGATCAACCTCGACGAGTCTTTTGTCCCGAAAATCGGGAAAATCTACCCTTTGTCCCCCAAAGAACAAAAGGCAACGGAAGCCTTCCTAGACAAAAACCTTTGCTCCGGGAAAATTCGCCCTTCAAAGTCCCCACAAGCTTCGCCCTTTTTCTTCATCAAAAAGAAAGATGGTAAACTGCGCCCATGCCAGGACTATCGATACCTAAACGAACACACCATCCGCGATGCCTACCCTCTACCCCTCATCTCCGACCTCGTCGATAAACTCAAAGGAGCTAATGTCTTTACCAAATTCGACGTCCGATGGAGGTACAACAACGTACGCATCAAAGATGGACACCAATGGAAGAGAGCCTTCATCACTCACAAAGGCCTCTTCGAACCCATGGTCATGTTCTTTGGCATGAACAACTCCCCGTCCACCTTCCAACGTTTCATGAACAACTCATTCAGAGATATGATCACCGAAGGATGGCTTGTCATCTACATGGATGATTTGCTCATCTTCTCCCCGGACAACGAATCCCATACCGAACGCACCCACCGAGTCCTCCAGCGCATGATGGAATTAGACCTCCACCTACGCCTCAACAAATGCAAGTTTGCCACCCCAAGGTGGAATACCTTGGCATGATTGTTAAACCAGGTGAACTCGCCATGGATCCCGTCAAGCTCGATGGAATTGCTTCCTGGCCTACCCTGAGGAAAGTCAATGACGTGCACTCTTTCTTGGGTTTCACAAATTTCTACCGGCATTTCATCCCCTCATATTCTGATGTCACCCGCCCCCTCATTGACCTCACCAAGAAAACTGCTGCATGGCTTTGGACCCCCTAATGCCAGACCTCCTTTGACGAGCTTAAGAAGCTCTTTCTCTCTCGACCTATCCTCCACCTCCCAGATCTCTCTAGACTCTTTGCCATAGCCACCGACGCATCACGAGATGCCACCGGAGCCATCCTCCTCCAGACCGACTCAAATGGGGACTGGCACCCCTGTTCCTACCTCTCCCAATCGTTCTCCCCAGCAGAACGAAACTATGACATCTTCGACAGAGAACTCCTAGCCATCATCCGCGCCCTCAAGGCCTGGCGCCACTACCTCCATGGCTCACAACACCCAGTCCAGGTCTTCACTGACCACAAGAACCTGACGTATTTCTGTCAACCCCAGAATCTCAACCGTCGCCAAGCATGATGGCTCCTTGATCTTGCAGACTTCAATCTCAAGATGACTCACATCCCTGGTTCCCTCCTCTCCGGCCCTGACGCTCTCTCTCGCTGACCCGACAGACTCTCATCCGAGTCTGATAACCAAGCCGTCACTCTCCTCCCCGAAACCCTCTTCGTCCGAGTAGTCAACTCCGTCCTCGCAACAACTATCCAGAAACACTCCGCTCATGACAAACTTGTCACCCGCCTCTGCGCCGATCTTGAAGGACCCGTCACCGCCCCCAATCTTTGTAACCGCCTCTCCGATTGGCAATTCAAGGAGAATCTCCTTTGCTATCGCGACCGTGTCTACGTCCCCGAGCCTGACCGCCTTACAGTTATCCGGCGTGCCCATGACCACCCCTCCGCCGGCCACCCCGGTTATTTGAAAACCCATCAACTGGTCGCCTGTGACTTCTGGTGGCCTGGCCTTGCCACCCAGGTTCGCCGTTATGTCGAAGGTTGCACCCTTTGTCAACAGAACAAAGCAAATACCCACCCTACCATCCCTCCTTTGTCCCCGATCAAATCCCTTGCCTCTCGCCCGTTTCAACAGGTCTCCTGTGACCTTATCATGGACCTCCCGTTTTCCAACGGTTTTGACAGCCTGTTGGTCATGGTCGACCACGGGCTTACTAAGGGGGTAATTCTATGCCCCACAAAGAAACAAATCACTGCTGAGGGAGTAGCCACCCTCTTTTTCCACAAAGTCTACCGCCGCTGGGGCCTCTACGACAAGATTATCTCTGACCGTGGACCTCAATTCGCATCCACCTTCGCTCGAGAGCTCGGAAAGCTCTTGAAATATGACCTCTCCCTGTCCACAGCGTACCACCCGCAATCCGACGGCGAAACAGAATGCGTCAACCAAGAGGTCGAAATGTACCTCTGGATCTTCTGTGGGAATAACCCGACTACATGGGCTGACCATATCACCCACGCAGAATTCACGCATAATCACTGTCCCCACTCTGTCACCGGCAAATCGCTGTTCTACCTCATGTACAGCTTCGAACCTCGTGCCCTCCCCACAGTCCTCGCGGAAACACCACTCCCTGCCCTGGAAGAACACCTCAAGGCTTTATCCACAGCAAGGAACGAAGCACTCGCTGCCCACAAACTTGCATGCCAGGTGATGGCATCCCGTACATGCCGCTCCTTTACCCCATTCCCCAAGGGAGACAAAGTGTGGTTAGAAGTGAAAAATCTTAACTGCCACATCGTGAACCCTAAATTCACACCAAAAAGGGAAGGGCCCTTCGTTATCACAGACGTCCTATCCCCCTTGACATATAGACTCTGGCTCCCGGTGACATGGAAGATTCACCCCGTGTTCTACGCTTCCCTCTTATCGCCCTATTGCGAAAACAGCATACACGGCCCAAACTTCCCAGCTCCACCCCCGGAGCTAATTGAAGGCGAAGAAGAATACAAGATAGAGAAGGTCCTGCGCCACCGAAGAACACCACATTCCCGCATGTTCCTGATCCGATGGAGGGGTTATACTGCCGAGGAAGATTCCTGGGTTTCAGAACGGAATCTGAAAAATGCAAAGTCCGCCCTGCAGGAATATAAGAACCTCCACCCGAAGGCCTTCCCTCCCTCAAAGCATTAGCTTCCTTCCCTCACTACGCCCTCAATCGTCTTCCTCCCTTTGCCTCTTCACTTTTTGTTCAGTATGTCTAGCAATGTCTCAACCATATCCCTCTCGTCGCCTTCCTCTTTGTCCGTTTCAGTACCTCCTATGGAGGACCATCTTACTTCACCGCTGCGCACCCCTTCTCCACCGCTGGCCAACGCTCCTCATCATGAGGATGCTGTGGTTCTGGCAATGGACAATCTTTCTTCTAGCCCAAGCCCTCTATATACCATCCCCGTCCTCGACCCGCCCGCCGACGCCCCAACCCCAGTGATCTCGGTCGATATTCCCCTGCACGCCCATACCCTTCGGTCCTCGGACCCCACCGACAACGAATGAAGCATGCTTCACGAATACCTCACTGACCCCTACATGTTCACGGGGATCTCTGCCTTCACAGACCCGTCTTCTATCTTTTTCCTCCTCTACATGGTTTATCTCCAGTTAGAACGTCTCCCCCACCTCTTCCAGGCCCTCATTGGCAACGAACAACGTAACGTCGCCCTCACAGGAGCTTCCATCCGTAGCATCCATTCCAGGATCATCAGACACGTGCACGACCTAGCCCATCAGTTGGGTTATTTAGAATTCGTCCAGGATATTGACCGGTACCTTTGGGAAACCGCCGCGGTCTCCGTCCCCACCAATATTAACATCTCCAGCTTCGCACTCTGCTCCCCCTCTCCGACGACCTCTGAGATCATCTGTGACTCAGTCTCTGTGGTCAATGACACTCCTAGCGCATCGTCATCCCCTCTAGACCCCATGGAAGCATTGGCCATCGATGCCCTCCAAGCATGCTTCAACCGCATCCAGGAAGCAATGGTCCAGTGACGTATCCTATAAGGAGACTTGCCTTGCCCCAGTGACCATCATCGCTACCGAGACTCTTGCTTCGTCTGTCACAGACTTGGTTACATTTGGGTCCACTGCCCTCACTACACATGTCCCTTTTGTCGTCGCCGCTCTCCCAGTCACACCCAGAGCGCTTGCCCCTTCCACAACCGTCGCTCCCCACCCGCGTCCTCTTCCTCCTCAGCTTCCTCCCGCAGCTCTCACCAGTCCCGGGGATCCTTTCGGTCCTGCACCTCCAACACTTCCCACCACTCTCAGTGCTCTGGCCGCACGCTTCCAGTACCTCTGCCTAGATCCCCGCCAGCATTAGATGAAGATGACGACTTTCACTTTGACTCAGTTGGAGAAAGTAACATGTGCGGATCACCCGTTGGGTCTTGCCACGGTTTGTAAAGAAGTCTCACTAGGGTTTCGACCTTACTAAGGGGGTAATGTTACAATCGGCCCCTTTTTCTCTCTTTCTCTGCTCTCTTTTCACCTTGTATTACCTAAACGCGTACAGCCCTTCTCCTTAGTCAGCGTTCATGGCTGTACGCTTCCTTATCTCTTATCTCTGACTCATGCATTCCATGACATTCCATGTAGTTCTATCACACACAGCCTTCTGACTCGTTTCACGCTGTGCATGACTCATTTCCCTTATCTCCAGTTACCATATTTGGGTTCCTCTCTTATTGAGCTACTGCACTGCTTGGTCTGTGCGCAGGACTCTTTACATATAAATAGGGCGTAGCACAAGCCATGTATCTTCAGCTTGAGCCTACTCGAGATAGTAATCTATTGCGTCTTTGACCCTCTCGCTCCCCTTTGCTCTCCCTTCGAACCACTTGGCCTCGCAGCGTCTTCGCTCGAGGATACTCTGACTTCGTCTTTGACGTTGCTACATACTCGCCTAGGCGGAGTAGTGACCAGTCTCTGTGCATTGCGCTCAGGACCTACGCCCCTCGTCTTCGCCTCGCAGCTTTAGGTTGCGCATCGAGTCTACGGCTGACGCTACCCACGCCTGTCGTAACACAACCCTCAATGTAGCGATGGACCTGGGTAGCAAGACTGGGCCACCAAAAGTTGTGAGCAACAAGTTGGCAGGTTTTTAGATAACTGGGGTGGCTGGCGGAGGGGTGGTCATAAGCACATGTGATGATATCCAGGCGGTCAGGTTTGGGGACGTAGATGCAGTCATGGTAGCAGAGGAGGTTATCTTTGAATTGCCAGTCAGAGAGGCAGTTCCGGAGGTTTGAGGTAGTGGTTAGACCTTCGAGGTCAGCGCAGAGGTGGGTCACGAGTTCATTGGTGGCAGAGTGTTTTGGAGAGGAGGGTAATGGCTTGGTTATCCAATTCTGAGGAGAGGCGGTTGGGGCGGTGAGAGAGGGCATTGGGGCCAGAGAGCAAGGAGCCAGGGATGGAGTCATCTTGAGATTGAAGTCTGCAAGATCAAGGAGCCAGCGCACTTGCCAGCAGTTGAGGTTCTGAGGCTGATGGAAATACGTCAGGTTTTTGTGGTCAGTGAAGACTTGGACTGGGAATTATGAGCCATAAAGATAGTGGTGCCAGGACTTGAGAGCATGGATGATAGCTAGGAGCTCATGGTTGAAGATATCATAGTTCCATTCTGCCGGAGAGAATGACTGTGAGAAATAGGAACAGGGGTACCAATCCCCATTTGAATCGGTCTGTAGGAGAATGGCACCAGTGGCATCTCATGATGCATCGGTGGCCACTGTGAAGGGTCTGGAAAGGTCCAGGAGGTAAAGGATGGGTCGCGAGAGGAAGAGCTTTTTGAGCTCATCGAAAGAGGTTTGGCATTGGGATGTCCAAAGCCATGTAGTGATTTTCTTTGTGAGGTTAATGAGTGGGCAGGCAACATCAGAGTAGGAGGGTATGAAGTGCTGGTAGAAGTTTGTGAATCTAAGAAATGAGCACATGTCTTCAACTTTCTTGAGGATTGGCCAAGAGGTGATACTGTCGAGTTTGATGGGATCCATAGCGAGTTCTCTGGATTTGATGATCATACCGAGGTATTCTACCTCCAGTGTGGCAAACTTGCATTTGTTAAGTTGTAAATGGAGATCTAGCTCCATCATGTGCTGAAGGACACAGCATGTGCATTCAGTGTGAGATTCGTTGTTGGGTGAGAAGATGAGCAAGTCATCCATGTAGATGACAAGCCATTCTTTGGTGATCATATCTTGGAATAAATCATTCATGAAGCATTGGAAGGTCAAGGAGGAGTTGTTCGTGCCAAAGACCTTTGAGCTTATTGATGAGGTCGGAGATGAGGAGGAGAGGGTAGGCATCATAGATGGTGTATTCATTCAGGTACTGGTAATCTTGGCATGGGTGGAGTTTGCCATCTTTCTTCTTAACAAAAAAGAAAGGGGAGGCCTGCAGGGACTTGGAGGGATGAATTTTTCCAGAACAAAGGTTCTTGTCAAGGAAGGCTTTGGTCACCTTCTGTTCCTCAGAAGATAGAGGGTAGATCTTCCCAATCTTTGGGATGAAGGACTTATCAAGGTTGATTTCATGGTCATAAGGTCATGACGGAGGAAGGGACTCACAGTCCTTTTCTTCGAAGACCTTGGTGAAGTCTGAGTATTCTGGAGGCAGAGTAATGTCCTGGGTCTGGGTCCCTGCTTTTTCCGCAAGCTTGGTGGCTTCAAAGTAGTGGGTGATGGTTGCCAAGGGCAGGATGTAGGGTCCTCCTCAGGTGACGTGGTTGATGGAGTAATGGCTGAGAGTCTGGTGTTGCCATTGTTTCTCAGATTGGATGCCCAGGTATGCATGAAGGTGTCTGTGGGTTTCGGGTGTAGTGTTAACACACCGGATCGAGGTTTCTCCAAAGCCTTGAAGAGATGGGGTGGGGTAGTGGGAGTTATGTCGCTTTTGGTCAGCAACATAGGCATGATATAGATCTGCAGATTGATCTAGGACCTCAGGGATGGAGATGGTTTGCTTTTCCCAATCGATAGTAGGGTTGGCAAGGCAGAGCCAGGAAAGGCCAAGGATGACGTTTTTCTTACCACAGTTTATGAGGTAGAAGAGGGCTTTTTGGATGACCCCTTATCTGACAGAGACATAGAGTTCAGTGGAGAATTGGATATCTCCATTGGAGTTCGCAGATTGATCCATGTTTTGGATGCAGATTGGTTGTTCGAGGCAGGTGCGGGGGAGTCTATGTTTTCGGGTGAATGCCCAGTCAAGGCAAGAGATCTCTGCTCCAGAGTCAATGAGAGCAGGGGAGTCGACGACTTTCATGGTGTGTGAAGGTACCACAAGCTGAATGAAGACATGCATAGCTCTATTTGATGTGGATACTAGTACAGGTGCACAAGAAACAGAATGTTGGGGAGGTACTTGCATCGAAGAAGTCCTCTCTTTCAAAAATCCTTCACCCCTACAGCCTCTACATGGACTTCTTCATTGTTGTCTTCATCCATGAGGCCTGGGATCTCCTCTTTAGCTTTAGCAACCTTTCGGTCAGCTTTGGGGCATGGGGGAAGGTCTTTGAAGGTGGGACACTTATTGGAAAAGTGACCTGACTTTCTGCAGCAGAGGCAAAGTCCTTGTTTGAAGCAGTGGTTGCACTCTTCGGGGGTGAGTTTTGGGATGCTGATGGCGTCTACATCCATGCTGATGAGGTATTTGTCACGAGGGGTCTGAGTAGGGTAAGGGATGAAGGTGGGGGTCAAAGAGTGCTTGTGTTGGCAGGCAACAAGCTTAGCATGTTTGTGCTGGTTGTCGAGATGAGAGGTATTCTTGATCCAGTCATTGATGGTAGTGGGGATGGTGTTCATAAGGTATACCTTTTCTGAAAGCAAAGGGGGAATATCCATAGAAAAATAGTGGCAGATGGTAGCTGCCTCATTGAGCCCTATAAGGCTGACCTAATTTCGGAACTCTAAAATATACTGGCTGAGAGATGATTGGAAAGTTCTGTCACATCATTCATTGATGCGATATGTGGCCAACCAGGTCAGGGCATTGGCAGTGGTGTTGAGGCTTTCAAAGTGGGCCTTGAACTTCTTGATAAACTCATTCCAGGATCTGAGAGTCATATTGGTTCCTTGCATACTTTCTTCCATAAAGATATCCGCCCAGGTGAGGATGCTCCCATCATTCATAAACAACAGGGCAAAACCTATCTTCTTTTCATCTGTGGAGTAGACATCAATGTTTATGGCAAGGTACCATTGTATGAAGTGAAGCCAGGGCATGGCATGGCATTGTTTGCCTGAGAAGGCCTTTGGTTGGGCGAGGCAGAGTTCAGTGGGCTTAGAAGACATCAGGGGTGTAGGGTTGGGGCTGGGTGGTGAAGGGGGTGTAGTAGTTCTGGAGCTGGGACTAGGGGGCGTAGTAGACCTCCAAGAAGAAGAGGTTGTGATGGGTGGCAGTGGTGGGCAGGGGCACCACTTCAGAGGTGACGGAGGGGCTGAAATAGCTATGAGCTACAGCAAAGGTAGTCACGTTCAAAGAGCTTGAGCCTTTTGTTATGACAGGCGCAGGTAGCATCAGCCATAGACTCGATGTGCAACCTAAAGCTGTGAGACGAAGGCGAGAGGCATAGGTTCTGAGTGCTATGCACAGAAACTAGTCACTACTCTGCCTAGGCAAGTATGTAGTAACATCAAAGATGAAGACAGAGTATCCTCAAGTGAAGACACTATGAGGCCTAAGTGGTATGAAGGGAGAGCAAAGGGGAGCGAGAGGGTCAAAGATGCAATAGATTACTATCTTGAGCAGGCTCAAGCTAGGGATACATGGCTTGTGCTACACCCTATTTATATGTATGAGTTCTGTGCACAGACCAAGCAGTGTCATAGCACTATAAGAAAGAAACCTAAAAGTAGTAACTGGAGATAAGGGAAAATGAGTCATGCGCAGCATGAAATGAGTCAGAAGGCTATGTGTTACGACAGGCGCGGGTAGCGTCAGCCGTAGACTCGATGCGCAACCTAAAGCTGCGAGGCGAAGACGAGGGGCGTAGGTCCTGAGCGCAATGCACAGAGACTGGTCACTACTCCGCCTAGGCGAG
>JBBPUL010000645.1:0-16636 GCA_038094675.1 Spongispora temasekensis | reverse complement strand
AAATTTTCAGATCTTGCTTGAAAAATAGAACAGGGTCAAGAACATTGTGAGGAAAAGGTGTTGAAAGAGCTAGCAGAAAATGGAAAATGGAACAAAAAGAACAACATAATTTACTGGAAAGATCTTGTATATGTACCACCCGTATCAAACCTTAGAGAAGTAATTATTAAAAACCACGATCATTCTATAGCCGGTCACCCCGGAATAAAAAGAACAAAAATCTTATTATGCAAACATACTATTGGCCAGACATACATAAGGACATAGAAAGATATGTAAAAGGTTGTGATAAATATCAAAAAACAAAGACAAAAAGAGAAAACAAAAACACTCCCCTTTACCCGAATGAAATCCCTTCCTACCCATGGGAAATCATCTCCATCGACCTCATTGGCCCTCTTCCTGAAAGTCAAGGAAAAGATGCTGTCTTAACAGTGGTCGACAGGTTTACGAAAATGATCCGCCTCTTCGCCATGACAACAAACATCACATCTCTAGGAGTGGCAAAAATATTCAGAGATGCCATCTTCCCGCTACACAGCGCATCCAAAAAGGTGATATCAGACTGAAGACCTCAGTTCATGTCCGAATTCATGAAGGAGCTATATCAAATGTTGCATATTCAAGCAAACCCATCTACCACCTATCATCCGCAAACCAACGGTCAAACCGAACGGATGAATGCCAAGGTTGAACAATACCTATGGCTATATACGAATCACAGGCAGACTGACTGGGCAGAATGGATACCAATGGCAGAATTCGTGCACAATCAAGCGCAATCATCATCCACTGGTTATGCGCCTTTCCTTCTGAACAATGGACACATATGTACCTACTGTATTCCCAGACTTGAGGAGACAAACAAAAATACCAGCGGCAAGAGAGTTCGTTGAAGAACTAAAAATCACTCGGGAAATTGCTACACAGGCACTTCAAAGGGCAAAAGATGATATGAAGCGATTCTATGATAGAACAGCTAAGGAGCGCCCTAACTACCAACCCGGTGATCTTATCCTACTAGAGGGAACAAACATTCGGTCAGACCGCTCAGCAAAGAAACTGGATGATAAATGATACGGACCTTTCAAAGTCCTTGAAAAGGTCGGATCTGCATCATACCGGATTAAATTGGACAAGAGCTGGAAAACCATTCACCCAGTATTCCACGAAAGTCTAATACGTCCTTACCACGTCGGCGAATTTCCCTTGCAAAAACATCCTCCCCCTCCTCCGCCAGATATCGTATCAGGAGTCCCAGAACAAGAAGTGGAAGGAATCCTAGATTCACGAGAAAGAAGAGGAGGAATAGAGTATCTTGTACATTGGAAGGGCTTTCCATGAGAGGAACGAACATGGCTCAAGGAAAAAGAGTTAAAAAATGCCCCTGATGCCGTCAAAGATTTCCACCGCCGACACCCGATGGCTCCACGTCCCCAATCTACCATGAAACTCCGCATCTCCTTATTTGAACAACCCGACTTCCTTGAATACCGTAAACGCTTCAATAAATATCCCGACTCTATGTTCGACATTCCGCCAGTCGAGGACGACTTGGCCTTGAAAAGGGGATAATGTTAGAACTTTTTAAAATTTCACATCTTCACATGTCACGATCTAACCAATGACGTCTTTACGCGTGTAAAACACATGTCTAGTAGTATATAAGTAGTCGATTCCGTGTAACGTATTCTCTAGTTTCGATATTCTAAAACTTTCATTCTCTTCGAGTGACAGTGAGGAGCTCGACTCTAACACAACTCTTCACTCAAGAGATTGTACAAATAACGTGCTAACTCGGCGCGACTGGACTGATAATGTAGCAAAAAACTGTGTTTCTTGTAATAAACCTGCAGCGGCTGAGCCTCTGACTCGTATGTTACTTCACAAAAAAACAACATACCGGTGAATAACTTTGTGTATTTTGATCGTCCTGAAATAATGTATAGCGAGTGATCTGCCATCATCCCGAATATAGATGGCGCAGAGGACAAAATTCCTCTTCTCCATGAATGCGTTCACGAAATGGTTCGCAAAACGGACAACAAACACCCCCGTAGTAAGCATCCGGACAAGATCCATTGGCTATTCATCATGTGGTTTATGTGTTGAGTCAACCTCGACAAGCAGTCGAGGAATATGGGAGTTTGAAACAAGAAAGTCGCTCCTAGGCTTATAATGGCGCGTTTGTTCTTCTCCTTCGCATTTTACAATGAGATTGATAGGACACTCTTTGTTTCTGGGAAGACCATGAACATGAAAAGTGGTAAGTAAGTGAGCACATACCTCTGAACGACGGTTGCCTTCAAGTTCGCAATAATGAGCGGGCCAAAAAAGAGTGCGTACGCCGTTTCTTCCTGAAAGTGGAGGTGTTGGGCTTTCGAATTCCAAGAGTTCTGCCATTCGAGACAAGTAACATATGCCACATGTAGCACCTCGGATTTGTCAGTGTAGTGCCTTCCCTCCAGGGACTCTTGTCCGGGTGACTCATGTCCAGTAATTGAACTCCTGCAAAAATATTCCTCGCCAACATCCACGTGCGAGTCATCCAGCTATACGAATCACCAGAATCCAAAAAAAGATAAACAGAGATACGGCACGTACATCAAGGCGAAGACATGGCCTTCCTTCCAACATGTGCTCGAATGTCGAGACAAAGCCTGGGGGATGGTTGCTCAGAAATTCTCATACTTGATTTCTGGCGATATCAGACTCTTGGAATTTATGCCAATCTGCTACTTTAAGAAAAATGCTCTGATATTTTTGGATGTTGTTGTTTTGAATCGGTCCCACTCCAGGCAACATGTTCGTCAGATACTCCAATCCATCACAGAGAGTCATAGGAAATACTCACTGGGTTGAGGAATGACAGGACTGTGGACATGAAGTTCGACAATCAAGTGTAGGCGCTCGAGTACTGGCACATCCAGGAAAACTGGCGCCAAACATCCTCCTTTGAGAAGCATACCTTCACCCATCTTGTCAAGACACTCTCTCAGTTGGTTGTCATCTCCTAATATCTTGTATAGAAATACACGCTGGTCAGAATTTCTTCCCAGATCTGGATGTGCATGAACGAGGGATTCGAGTTTGCTGATGGTTTGACTGGGTTGGATTAGAACTTCAACTGGAGTCTGGAAAATGGTGGTTCCTCGCATGTAACAATTGACTACTGATGGGGCATCTGAAATAAAAGGGATTCAATTACGAGGAACAACCTGGATCTCCTCTGCAACATACCTACTATGACATGAATGTCATACTTGAGTGGTGGTTCCAGGAAATATTCTGATAACTCATATGCCTCCAACAAGTGCTTCCCGTGCTGTGAGAGGATGAATTTGCAAAGGTGATCACCTTAGGCAGACCATTTTCGGTACCTATAACATCCTCAGAGGTGGGTAAATCACATCGGAATTAATCGTCCTCTGAGGCCAAGCCTCATAAGGTTCTAAAAATAGACGTTGTTCAAGAGCATCCGGGGCATCGTGAAGAACCACATGTGTGCCTCTCGGGCTTTGCAAGACCTCCGATCTCCTCATCCCGACCTCATCCCGACCCTCGTCCCAACCTCGCACGATCTTCATCACAACTCTCGCCCCAACCTCGCATATTCCTCATCTGCCTCTAATGGCCCTCGTCCCGACACTCTCCTCAACCTCATTTTAACTTCAAGTATTTCTTATTTCCTCTAAATGATTCAGTCTGAACCTCTTCTAGGTTTTGCTTGTTTTCCTTTTTCCTTCGCATGGCACCAGCATGCCTCTCGGGTAGTCCTATCTGGGATGGTTGTTCACTTCATAATCTTCTTTCACGATTGGGTACTAACTGTTTGTTTTTGACTCCTCCAGAATTTCAATGCCCCCGAAAAGAAAATGAGACAAACATCACCTTCAAAAAGTCATTTCTGTTCCTGGACAGGCTGCTGAGCACCGGAAACACAAGGAGCGACTCGAAGCACTCCGTGATCGATCAAAAAACCCAAATGCTAGCCTACAACTACAAGTAGTCGACTTAGGGGTTGATTGTAATTTTGATGGGATTGATACTACACTCATTAACGACAACTCGGGGGCTCCTGCTCTATCACCTAGTATCGATATGGCCGTTATCCAAGATTCTCCCAACCACCATATGGCCAACGTCATTGATGCTCCCGACCATCTTCGGGATGTCAAGGTGCCGCCCCCAAAACGCATACGATGCACCAAACCTGATGTAACAATGGAGCGTCTTTATCAACATTGGAGGTCTCTCCTCCCGGCGCTCGTTGATCCATATGTAAATTACCAAGCTCATACCATAGGCAAACCGCTTGCCCCAATTCTCTCCACCTTATCACTCTGTGCACAGCCAACAACATGCATCCAAAAACAGACGGGCATCATATGCCTTCTGTTCGATCGTAAGCATCTTCACCAATGACTTTTCATATCGTTCACATGGACTACAGATTTCACAACCATGGATGTGACTAGTTGCGCCTGTGCCACTCTCTGTCAGGTTCTTGTTGCCTATGGCTTGTTTCCTTCCTCACCGTCTCAGCCTAGATTGGCTGTCTCTCTTGATCTGCTCGGTCTCTATCGCGCATTGTTCGAGCGATCATGCGATGCTGTCAATGCTCTCGCTGCCGCCCTTCGTACACACTATACACATTGGGGATTTCATATAGTGAACAAAAAGGTATACGATTTGTTAATTGTGCCTCGTCATCTAATTGTATTCTATAGGGAGACAGTATGCAAGATCCATTCCGTTGTGGCCTGGATGCTGCAGTGCAGTGGTACAATATGCTACAGGTGGAAGTGGAGAAGCAGACAGAAAACGCGATCCAACTCTGCCGCGATCAAGTGGCGGCATTCAAGTCCAATAATACATCAACATGCAAGCCCGATAGCCAACTTTCGAACCAGCTCGAACTGTCCCAGAGCCTCTCATTTGGTACCCAGTGCACTTCTATTCTTGTGCAACGCTGTCCTGCTTGCTTCGGAGGTACCATTTTTGGGCGCCCGCTTTCCGAAGGCGGTGACATTCATGTCGCTATGGACGGAAATTTTCATCATCGACATCGGCGATCCTCTGGTAATTGTCCTACATTCTATGATCCGGCTTACTTTCTTTCTAAAGAGAAGGTGGACAAAATGGGACAACACATTGTGAAGCAGTGCAAGAAGCCCGCACGAGCCTATAGGAAGCAAGTTCCTGACGAAGCAATCGACTCCTGCGAGACATCATATGAAGCCACCGACGGCTCGAAGAAGAAAGCTGCTATGGACAGTTTCGACGATACTGGTGTCATGGCACTTATCTGCCGCCATGACATTCCACTATTTTTCGCAAATATTGACACTCCGGGTGAACAACAAAAGTATGCATTGGCTCTTATTCAACATCTTTTCAGTTTGCTGCCTTCGTGTGCTACTATTGTCGCATTCTATGACATTGGTTGTGTCACTGCATGGATTGTATCGAAGGTAAGTTCAATTAAATATACTGTGCAGTTCTCATATTGCTATGCTAGTATGATATCCTTGGCGCGGACATTATGCCACGCTTACGATTCGCAACGGCAGCCATGCATGCTTACGGGCATGAATGGGCGTGTCAGCTGGTTTACAACCCGCGTTTGACTGAAGGTCTCGGTCTCTCTGATGGTGAAGGAACCGAGAGGCTGTGGTCCAGACTCATAAGATTGATTGGGATTGAACGATCCTCATCTGTATGTGATTTTGCATTTTCGCGTTCCTGCTGATATGTTTTGGTAGAGAAAATGCTGTATATGGTTGCTTGATCGCCATGCCACTGCAGTCGGTCATGAAATGCGTGCCGATCTCGGCGAATGGATAAAATGTCGGCTCTCCCACGGCATCGAGGACCAAGGAAACATCGCCATACGGCTGATAAAAGACAGTCCATATAGTATTGATCAACTGCGGGAGCAGTGGCTACTCCAGAAAGAGTCCCAACTATCAATACGTGCTCGTGAGCTCTTTTAGGTTTCTTCCGGACCTGAATACCCAAGTCATCCTTATGTAGATGCTCCCGCTCACCTTAAAAAACAGCTCGATACGGTGATAACCTTGCAATCTGATCTAGACATGACTGAGAAAGCACTACAGACAGCCAGGAGTACCATTGTGAATGACCCGATAGCCTCTGAGGCACTCGAGGTGCTTAATGGCTTAGAGCAGACATATGGCCGACTCATGACCAAAGTGGACGAGCTGTATGCCTCGCTCAATGTTCAGGACCAATTTCCTGAACTGGATGGCATAGGATTCGACTTTGTCCGAGTTCTAATTTTAGCGTGCGATCTCAAGATTAACATTCGTAAAAGGGCCATCGGTTCCTTTTTTGAATGGGACAAACTAGATCAAGCTGTTGGCAGAGGACAAAAACCTTTAGGTTAAAAATTAAACTAATTATGTCACGCCGAACATCCCGATTGACTAGTTTCCAGGTACAAAACTTCACCAACAAACTCGAAAAGCAATTGCAAAGCGTCAACCAGCACTGATGACTGCTATTCGCAAATTCAACTCGTATTGTGAACGTCTTCAAGAGCTCCATGATCCTTCATGGTCTATACCTGTTCCTCGCCCTCTTCCAACAAAACTTGCTGAGCTGCGTGCTACTGAGACACTCATGGAAGACATTTGGATCACCCCGGTACAAGGATCCGTACCACTTTGGCTATCCGATCAAGAGGTTCGAAATGGGATCCGCAGCGTGCTGAAGAATGACCGCTGCTTGGAAGAGCGCCACCATCTGGGACTCGAGGCCGACAACCTCTGTCGGTGGTATGGCAATGAACTAACTGCCATTGAGCTCTCATTGCTCTGTCCCACAAGTAAGTTCACGCCCTAAATTATGGAAGTTTGAGGCCACTCAATTTTGCTTTGTGTTAGATGAAAACTTCCTGCATTTTCTTCGACAGCGTCGTGATCACATCCTAGGTCTCCGTGGTCGTTGGTCCAATCCCTTGGTATCTGCAGTTCAGTTCGAAAGTCACACGAAAGAAGCCGCTTCCATTGCAAGTTTACTTGCACATGGAACGTGTCCGATGCCTCTTCTTTGGGTGAAACCTGTGATTGTAGAAGCCCCCGATGACCTCCCGGAAAAAGACGTCAGCCTCTTAGACTCCGATGTGGATCCGCCATTTGAAGAAGTCAACGTACCTCTCTTGGATTATATCGAAGAGGAAAATATGGACCACGATGAAAAAAACACTGATACCATTGACAGCACACAACAACCTCACATGACGCTCACCTGGACGGTGCCACCCATAAGCTCGCCACATAATGTATCTAGTATTCTTATTAATATTACTGATTGGAACTAGGAACTTGCTTTCGACCCCATCACCACCTATTCTCCACGTGCATCTCTTGCTGACGTTGTTCTTGCTAAGCGTGTTCTTCCACTGCAGACAGGATTTCTCCAAGTGATTTTTGACATTGAGGCTATCAAGCTTCTTGAATTGCCCACCACGTGGCTCGACGATGTTTGCATCAATGGATGCATTAGAATTCTATTTTCGGCCCTTGACTGCAACGACCGGGAAAATTTCGCCGTGTTCTCTACACACGACCTTCCCCGGATCCGACACAATGCAACAGACGAAACCCTATGGCGCTGCACATGCCACACCTCTTTCTGGACCAAGGATGTATGGATCCTACCGATACACCGTCCTGGACACTGGGTATTATGCATCGCCCAATTCTCCCGCCGTGAACTGTTGTTATTTGACAGTCTGGGGGAACAACATCCATGGCCCGCTGACCTCGAGGTAAGATCCTCCTTTAGCGGAATATTGCTTCTAATGCAAGCCTTTATAGGATATAATGAAACTCGTATCTCGATTGTTTGGCCTAGCCTGCCGGCATCAACCTGAGGCTCAATTGGTGACCCCGATGTTTGATTGGGTTGCTCGGCCCCTTTCGGTATGCACGAAACGTTGTCAATAATACCTCACTAATACTCATGGCACCGCTGTATATTTACTTATTAGGTGGAACAAAATTTACAGAAGAATAGCCATGACTGTGGTGTTTGGGTTCTTGCTGTAATCGCCGCGACGCTACGAGGGTTCCAAATGACTGCGATGTGTGAAAAAGACATTAAATTATTTCGCTACTACTTATATACAGAAGTACTTTCCATCAGCACGTATTAGATGAGCGTTTAATGTAATTGAGTGACGTCGTTTTGGTGGCGAACAATAGGTACCCGTAATCATCACCTATCTCCACGGAGTCGAGATTCAATACTTACGTGTGTGTGGTTGAAGTCACTTGGTCTTCTCGAAATAGTTATCCTTCGACTTCAGTGGATTAAAGTCGGAATATACCCTGTAATGGAACAAGGACGACGAGCAGCCATTGGGCCACTAGGACATGGAGGCGAGAGTGTATTTAACGAGGCAATAGTATACGGACCTAATTCTACCACTCACCGATGACCTCCGAACAACTGAATTGTGTCCTCTTTTTGTCTCCAAGATCATTCTGCAGAGCAGAGATCTTTCACACTGCGCCATGGGAGCTTATGGTCCGGACGGTAGAAATGATCTATGATAAAGACGAAGACAAGGATCATGAACCTGGATCATACTTCACTATGATGGGGGATGATTTCCATTCCGTTATCTTCCACGCTGTAAGAAATATACAGCCTGTCTACATTGTCATGTTTCATGAAGAAGACACACCATATCGTGGCACCGACGGGACGAAGTTCATAGTGGTCATTGTATGCACTGAAGGCGATGGGCATATACTACCAATCGAGCAAGGTGACGTTGATATGTGCACTCATTTAATTGCAATGTACGTGCTTGATAATTCGATCATTCAAATTCTTCGCAGCATATAGTAAACCCAGTGACTTATCACTGTTTCTTTGTTCACAGGCAGACTGTTGCAAACGGTCTCATAATTGGATCATATAGCGCAAACTAAATATTACGAGCTTGCATATGTCTTGTAGTTATATTTCTTGTCACGGTATTCTACCTCGAGGTCTTCCATAAACTCGGACATTATTACCTTGTTTGAGGGACAGAATCGTGGCTGTGGATCCATTGGTAAGACTGAAGTAGTAAACTTGGTGCCTCGTTTTTTGCATATTGTCACGGTGGTACGCTGATATCAGCTTCAGCGAGGTGAGCGCACGGACGCACCTGATCCGCATCGACAAATAACTCTTGGGTTCAACTCTCAGTTTGTCACCGGCCGCGAAGTGCCACAGTTCAAACAACCCAACGTTTATGGCAAATGGAGTATAGGCGCGTTCTAGCAAGCGCCCCTATCAGTATGCAGGACGAGTAAGTAAATCTCGTGTATCTTGATGCCGACAACTTATCTGTGGGATCCTCGTCTTTGGCATTAATAGAGCTTATGTCACGACGGATCTGCAAGAACTGCAATTCATGTGACATGTACGACACCGACTAGTTACCAAGCGTGCGTGGTGAGGTACTGGTGTGGGATGGAGGCACTGGAAGGGCTCAGCTGAGGTTCTGTTGCCTTGAGCAAGCTACTTTCAAACCTTTGATCGGATTCGTTTTTTATTATTATTCATGGATCTTCTGTGGACCTTTCTGAAGTGTCTGTTAATAGGCTGCATTCAGGCATATTGTAGCAACAATCATACCTCGATGAGTACAAAGAGGAGCATGAGTGCCGTGCAGCACCCACTCCAAGTCCAACCTCCTTCCGCTGCCACTATTGACCCTCACGCACGTCATATCGTATTTTTCCGCTCTTGATTTCGGTATGTTCTTGTCATATTCCGTACTCGGTGACCCTTATCATATCATGATCACTTCCTTTAGTGTCGTTATCCATTCAGATCCATTTATTTGAGGTAAGCATCAGTCTTGTCACGTTCTATTATTCTCATTCTGTATGAAGTAGTCATGTCCCAACTTCCTGAGTCGGACTATGACTACTTACAAGTCCAAGTAGGGGGTGGTTGGCGCAATCTTAGCCTGATTATCGAGACGCCTACCAGGCTCCGAACTAAGCTGAAGCCCACAGCTCGTGACGGTGGCATAGTCAGCAATGCTTGCACCCGGTGGGCAAAAATTACTGAAGGTGACGCCAACGTCGACGAGGATCCGTTGACTCAGAAGAATGGTGAACGCACTCAGCAAGTCATTCCTCATCAACCCTCTGTCCCACGTCAACCCTCCATCCTACATCAGCCTTCCATCCCGCGTCAGCCTTCCATCCCGCGTCAGCCTTCCATCCCGCATCAGCCTTCCATCCCACGTTAGCCCTCCATCCTGCGTCAGGGCTCTGTACCTCGTCAACCCTCCATATCTCATCAGCCCTCAGTCTCCTGCCAGTCCTCTATCCCTCCTCAACTGCCTCCCCAGTTGTTGGTGCTGTGCCAATCCTCCATTCCTCCTGGATTGGGAGAGTATGCGTCTCTGCAACAAACCATTCCCCGCTTACCTTCTGTTCCTCCCCGCTTACCATCCATCCATCTTCCTCTTCCATCTATTCCTTCCTGTTCGCCGTCCATCCCTCCTCTCCAATCTTCCAATTCCGCTCCTAGCGCAAGGCAAGCATTCGAGCCTTCTACTGCTTGCGACCCTCCGAGTCCGTTCTGCCCCCTGGAGGATGTACCACCTTCCATCCCCGATGACTTCGATAGTTCTTCCGAAGATGTATCACCGACCATTCGTTCTAACCTACCGACAACCAAAATTATCCCACCGACCCCCCAACCCGCTATCTCGTGTGATGGTCCGGACGACTCAAACAATGTATATGCTATTCCTACTGGTACCGAAGGCGCTGTTCCATCCTCATGTCCATCCACTCCATCTCATGGACGCGGTCGCTCTGCAGAGGTCATCAAGATTTTAGAGGATAGCTACAAGGATCTCGACATGATTCTTGAACAGGTTGCTTCGAAGACTTCTTTATCTGCGCTGCAAGTTGCTGAAAGTTGGCACAAGAGTTGTGGACGCATAATAAATGGGATGAATTATTGGAACATCTATGAGTCATACTTCAAGGCATATGAGCAAGATGAGCGCCAGCGTGTAGGCTTGAACCTTGATGACCCAGGTAAATTCCTTGTCGCCATCACTGCTTAACTTAATTTTGATGTATACAATCCTAGGGACTCCTAGTCTTGTCAGTCGCTGCTATAAGCGGTTCATCGAGGCCGAGGGTGAGCAATGGAAGGAAATTCTCAATGTGTTTGAACTTACCGAGATGACAAAATCCTCCGATCACACTGTTTCTCAGCGCTCGCAAACCTTCAGCAAGATCCGTTGAAAGGTGATCCAGATTGTAAGTTTCTTTCGAGATCAAATCTTCAACATTGTTGTGTTGACTCAAATGGTAACCTAGCTGGACACCGCTGCCGTCAAACATGGATTTCAGGTGGCAATTGTGATGTGCGGAAATATTGTCGATGAAGATGCTTCACTAGCATTCCAACATACGACTCGTGGGGCTATCGGAGTGAGAGTTGTTCTCTACTGATACTTTGTGAAAATAAATTCTAGATAGTTCTGGGGTACCCGATGCCGCGCCCATCCGGATACCATAGTTGGCCATCTGAAGGCCCATGTTTAGTATGTGTGTGGTCTTATTTGTTGTTCGTTTTGTGTTGACAGTTGTTTAGTGACAATGCTTCTTTGAGGATCGTCGACGATGCATTCAAAGATGAACCCACCACTGGAGAAGTTGCAGATCTCCCTCGCGACAATGTCAAAAAACCACAAAATAATCATACTGTGATTGTTGTTCCCGAAGATTCACCTCTACCCTCATCAGACTACGAACTATCTCTGGATGAAGGAGATCCATCTAGTCGCATTAAAGAAGGGCTTATTAAACTTGTTGGTAGGTTTTGTGTTTCCATCATATCGGGCGACGATTGTTTACTCGTTAATCTCTAGAGCGCTGTGGAGTCGACACAAGCAAGCTAAAGGGAAATAATTTCCCATGAAAAACATTATTGTCGTTCCTCGCTAACAAGTCCCTAGTTCTTGAGGGTTATCCGCATGGCGTACTTATGCCCAGAGAAAGTCGCCTTCCCCGAACTAAAGGAATGAATGATCTCACACTGGGGGAGAAGCAGAAACTTTATTCCGCAATCAGGGAAAAGCGACTGACTATCCAGCGAGCAGATCGGCAGGAATTCCGTAAGTCTTCCAGTAGTATTGAATATGGTAGTATTTGACGGTTTCTAATTCCAGGTAAGATCCTAGATAATACTGCACCCGTCATTGTTGGAGAAGCTCCGTGCATGAGTTCTCACGAAAATCGAGGCAAGCGGATGTTCACGAATGGTACATCCGATTCAAACGGGCTTCCTCATCCTTCACAAGGTTCCGCAACCACGTGTGTAAAGCTTCCGTCCAAGTCATCTCGCCGCATACTGCCTGATCAAGATACTATCGAGGTTACCGATACCTCGTCGTCGTCACCACTCATCATCCAACAACCGAAGGCTAAGATTGTGCCGGTGGTCGAGCTTAGCAGCTCCGAACCAAATTCACCTGAGCCTCAACCTATCGAGCGAAAGCGCAAAGCTACTATACCACTTGGCTCTCATGCGTCCAAAAAAAGAGGTCGTGAGGTGAGACCCACCAATACCCGAGAAAAAGGTAAACGCGCTGCAGCGAAGGGCACACGTATTAAAAAGATCGTCACTTCAACTGAGCTCATTAATTCATCTGACGAGGATATTGAGGGAGACGGTATGTATCCAAATGTCGATTTATTACTTCGTTGTCACTGATCTCTATACTCAGATGCCAAAAAAAGCATCGAACTACCTAAACGTGAGTATGCATTAGCTATTTGTAGCACTTAGTCTGATGGTTGCTAGCAGCACGTCCCAAGCCATGACTGAAGATGCGTAGCGTCCAAGCTCCCGCAGATGACATTTTCCAAGCCATCGAAGAGCCGGCTAGCTCAGACTTAGAAGACGAAATTTCAAGTTCGCTTTGCAAGCAGATTAAAGGCCCTTCGGGCATCCCAGAGCCTCCACCTTCACCATCTCCAAGGTCATTGGCGCTCGAGCGGCCGTCTCTCTCGTTACCATCCGAGGCAAACCTGTGGACTCAGGCTTCTTCTCCTGGTGCTTCGAGTACGTCACAGCTGACTGCAGGTCCCAGTACAGGCGGGTCGTCTACCATTATGCCCCCAAATAGACAGGAAGCAGGCACGGTGCACGCACAGACTATGACTTCTCTTCCGCCGACGACCTCGAGTGATTTCTATCACGCACCACCTCCGGCAAATTCGAATAACTATTACCTTCATGGTGGCTACAACCAACATGGGCCACATTCATCATACTATGGTGCGCCTCATGCATTTGTCCATCCTACACCGGGTCCGGCACCTCATCCATCCATTCCTCCCTCGGCTCCTCATATGCCGAACCCATCGGGAGCACCTCAAGCACCGTTCACGGGTTCCTCTGCGCCTCATGTGCTGAATACAACAGGAGTTCCTCAAGCACCATTCACAGGTTCCTCCATGCCTCATGTGCCGAATACAGCAGGAGTTCCTCAAGCGCCCATTCATGCGGATCCACGAGGGTACCACGACCCAAAAATGTATACTCAAGGATCTTATCAATTTCCTGGAGCGTTTGGGCTGCCTCACAGTGGGCTGGGGGTAGGTGGATATCACAGCGAGTATCGCGATGGCACCACAGAACATCGCGGTTATTTTACTGATTTACTGGCTCGTGATGGGACAAATACGGCACCTTATGCAGATGTACCACAAAGCACTCCGACCCTCCCGCCTGCTATGTAGCCTAGTAATAGTTTGTTTGTTGCCATTTAGACATCATCTCGATTTAAATTGAATTTTTCTTGAAAAAAACCCCCCTCGTGATTCATCGATTGATTCACACTACTTGAGTACTGGACATCTTGCGGATCATGTAAAAGCTGAAGTGCTTCCATAGTTATGTTTCAAACTCAGTCCCTGAATGATCCACAGTTCCAATTATCATTTTAATCGTTCTATCTGTTACCACCGCCGACTACGTCCTCGCCGCTGTCAGGTTCCAGCTTGCTTGGAAACTTGGATGCTCCTGGTGCCGGTAACCAGGGAATATCAAAACCCTGCTCTGGTTCTTCCATGTTTGTGGATCTATCGAGGATCTGTGAGCTTAAATAAAAGCAAGGCGGTCTTACCTCATGCTCACACTCAGCCTTTCTATCGAGCAATTGAAATGGCCAACTCAGCCGTCGACACTGGCGTTCGAATAAAGGTAACCTTGGTGCGAGATGTAGCATTTCATTCGTTCGCACTCAAGTTCGAGAACAATGAGGGTGGGCCCATAGTGCGTGCATTAATATACGTCCAAATGGACTATAAATAATATTGGTAATAATTATATTAATTTTTATTTGGAACTACTCACATTTGAAGCAGACCGTGCAAGTCGATTTGGAACAGTTCACATCACCTGCAAATCATGTAGACGGCTCCTGAAGTGACCTAACAAAGGACACAACCGTCGGCCTCTACTAACCACAAGAAAAGAGGATGCTAAGAATGGGGGACTGCGACTTAGGTCACAAAGACACAAGAGGTCGAAGCTGGGGCTCAGCTCGACTCTTGGCCTGTCTTATATATGTCTACTACTATTAAATACATGAGGCATTAGTAAGCTACATATGTCTACCATGAGGCGGTCCAGACTAATGATGTCATAGATAAGAGATAAGGGGGTCCAGACCTATGACGTCATTGATGATGTCATATCACGTGATCGGTCTAGACCAGTGATGTCATATTACGTAAGCCGGTGTGCTACACCATTGTGACGAGAAAAAGGAGGTGAGTTTGAATATGGTTACAACAGCTCCCAGCATCCAGAATTCGAAAGACCAGACTCTGCCGTCGATGACTCTCCCATTCAAATTCGTGGCGGCTTGGATGAGCTCGTGTCTGCATACAGAGAAGATGAGAGACGTGCGTATGCTGTGGCCTCAGTTCCTGAGTCGCAACCACGAATGGTGAGTACTTTACTTCTGCTCATGTATGATTATTGATTAGTGCAATGTTACAGAATAAAAGAGCCGAACGTAATGATCACACGCCGCAGCCTCAAAATAGTGAGAGCATGATGGCTGGAGATGAACTACCCCCTGTAAAACGTGCCCGGACCTGACACACAGCAGAAGGAACAGAGTGAGATAACAGATCAGTTGCTTATCGACGGTCACTTATATCATGATGTATACTTACTTGTTTGCCTTTATCCGTGCTGTCTTTATTCTTCCCGCGAGAGTCAGGGCGTCAGTAGAGGACGCATTAGTAATTCACCACTACATGATTGACATGAGTTTGTAAGCCTGTAAGGAGAGAGAAGGGGACGAGAGTGATGAGAAAGGGAAAAAAAATGAATGAATGTACCGTGACATTAGGCCCCTTGTTTCACTACTATGACACATTGTTGTCATGATTCGTGCCACAGTGCCACTGATGCTTAATGATGATGTGGTTGCTGCCCTACCGTGGCATGCCGAGAGGACGGATAAGCAAGAGAGGGACGGGAAAGGAGGGGAGAGGAGAAGGGCGTGGGGATCGGCGGTGGGCCAAGTACACCGTGACGTGATGTGAAAGTTGTCATGACCCGAAATGAGTGTTAGCAAGAACCTCGAAGCAAATTAACCATCATTCAATGATTCGATGACTACGCAACGAACATCTTCCAAATAAAGTGCAGGAGAATCCAGGAGGATCCAATGAGGTGGCAGCCCCCACTAAGTGGTGCAACGTCTCAATCTTCCTTTTAAGCCGCGCACTAGATTCTTCCATGCGAAGATCCTTTCTGGTCCCTATCGAACTCCAAGATGTTGAGGTATTTATTGGCCGTCACTACAAGCTCTCATCTGACCCGTGGTTAGTTCTTTATGCCCCCCCCTCCCACTTGTCCCTCCGCCCACGCCAACTCACCCCCGGGCCGATTCATCCAAGTCTCTGTTCCGCCTGCAGTTTTGTGCCCAGGCTTCGATGTCTCTTTCCATCATGATGATTCAGACACCGAAGTGGTGAGTAGTGCTTTTCTTTTGGGGATAATGCTTCTTTCGCATACCTGATTAGGTCCTTCAGCTGAATGTCCAGCCCATGTCACTACAATGTGATCTGACTTTCTGAATATACCTACTAACAAGTGATGACGACGATCTCGATGCAGAAGACATAAAGGAGAATGTGCGTAGATCAGCTACTGTCACACGTGCTACCAACAGCACAGTAACACGCGTAAGTCATTGTCGCTAGGTACAATTACAATGGAATCTACTGATTATGTCAGTCAGAGACAACCATTGTCACCAACTTGAATGTGACTGCATCAAATAAAACCACTCGCGTAAGTTGTTTCCTTGTTCAAATAGGAGTGAAACTAAACTACACTATTTCATTGTCGTAGAACCAACCCCAATCGAAAGTGCGCCACGTCTCGCATGAGCTGCGATCACCCACCGTGGGCCCTAGCATGGTCAGAAGGTACCGCAGACCCCGAAGCCTCTCGGAAGATGTTAGGTCGATGTACGAGACACAGGAAGACAGGTTAGCACGTTTAGGTGCAGTAGGTCCCACTGATGCAGAAGATAGTCTGCTGCCCA